>QZGG01001563.1:0-60817 GCA_006409495.1 Sedum album
ATTTGCCATCTTATTATTATCAATTTGCGCTAGTGTATAATATCCGTCTATTTTATTTTTTCCTTATTGCAAAACTGGATTTATTTTGAGCAGATTGGTTGGATTTATGGATCGGCAACAGAAGATATCCTCACAGGACTAACAATACATTCAAGAGGATATAAATCCGTTTACTTTGATCCAGACACACCATCATTTTTGGGATGTGCTCCACCAAGTGGGCCCACTACGGCAACCCAATTGAAGAGATGGGCTACAGGTCTTTTGGAAATTTTCTTCAGCTACAAAAATCCTATTATCCTCTCTTTCACCTCTAAACTTTGGCTCAGACAAAGTTTTGCCTATACTTGGCTTCTTGTTTGGGGGCTGCGTGCCATCCCCGAGCTTTGCTATTCTCTCTTGCCAGCATACTGCATCATATCCAACTCCACATTCCTACCTAAGGTTGTTGCCCTTTGTTGATTGTTTCTGCCATTTCATTTCTGTTAAATTCTATTAGCATTAAGTATTATTTGAAATGTGGGATTGCTACTGTTGCAGGTTGATCAGCCCATATGGTTTCTACTCATGATCACACTTTTTACAGTCTACAACTCGTACACACTCTTTGAGTACATTGAGTGCGGTCTCTCAGTGCAATGCTGGTGGAATAACCAGCGAGCTTGGAGAATTAATTCTGCTAGTGCATGGCTATTCGGGGTTCTAGGCATTATTTTAAAACTTTTAGGTTTATCTGATACGGTTTTTGAGGTCACCAGCAAAGGTGAACCAAATTCTGATGACGAGGAAGCTGACAAGTATGTTGGGCGGTTCACTTTTGACAAGTCGCCAATTTTCATTCCGGGAACAGCATTAGTTATGGTGAACTTGGTTGCTATTGCACTTGGATTTGCTAGGATGATTTTTGCTGGATCAAATGGGCAGATGGTGGTGAATGTTGCATATGGGTTTGGCGAGTTTGGCTGCTGTGTTTGGATATTGCTGATGTTCAGTTCATTTGTGAAGGGGCTGTTTGGCAAAGAGAAATATGGAATTCCTTCTATGACGATTGTAAAGTCCATGGCTTTGGCATTAGGCTTCTTGTCATTGTGCATAGAGGTTTGATCCAAGGGTCGAAGAGAAACCGTCAAAACATTTATGCATCTAATTTTACTCAATCTCTTATTTGTACTATTTCAAAAATATATTAGGTCAGTCCTTTAAGTCCAGATTCAACCAGGACATCCTCAAGTTACAGTAAATTCAAGGCAATTTTTAAATCATATTGATTCCAATTACTAACACATCTACTGTAAGTGCTTTGTTTGTTAGCTAAAGCAACTGGTTCTGAAGTATGCATCCATACAGCTAACAGATACAAGGATCCAGGTATTTGTTTTTTTGTTACTTACTGTTCAGAATACTGCTGCTTTATGGATGGGCCTTACTCTCTGCAAGCAACTTGAACCCTCAACGTAACAGGTTAGATGTAGAATTGGTATTATACTGGTATATTTTGGTACATATTTGCTCTAATGCTGTCTCTAAATATCCAAATCTTAGTTTTTTCCAAACTCGGTTGACCTCCTTGTTTTAATGTGTCTAAGAAATATCTCTCAGCAAAGTTAAAATTACTTGTTTGTTTGTATGGTTTCCTGCAAGCTTTAGCTTCCACAGACATTTAAAAAAGATTTATGATAAGATTTTGTCTGTATTGAATATAATGCTATTGTGCTATGAGTGTGTAACTGTGACAAACAGGAAGAAGCAAATGAGCTGTAAAATTTTACACTAAATGCTGTTGAATGGTTGAAAATATTCACTTTCATATTGTCAGGGTCAGTCATAACACATTTGATAGACTTCCTTTTTGTATGATGTTCGGTCTTTTGTCAAACATACCAGTAAATAATGTCGGCCATCATTTGTTTAGTTCTTTTTTGTTAAAGAAAGTGTGTAGTTTTATTGTAAATGTCCCCAGTGTACCTAATTGTGCGTCTTGCTGGTGTAGAGTTCTAAGCAAGAAATAGTTCTCGTATAACACATTCATCTTCATTTGTTGGAACTGATATAATATCAGTTCTGACAGCCTGAGTTAAAAGATAATCAACATAAGACTTAGAAACTTCTACCAATCTACAAAATTAAAATAACTGAAATACATATCATGTTTCTTGCTTCTTGTTTTGTTTAATCCAACATGTATCAGTTGACTAGATCTAAGCTTAACATGTGCATATGCCCATTTTCATTTCAGACTCTTTACACCATCGGAACTCTAAGTTTCTGTGAAAGTCATCATGTCGAAGTCCATCAAGCAGGAGTCTCGGTCAAGGGGATACACGATGGAAGGCGGTGATGGACCGTCTAGCTATGCAAAGAATTCAACCTTTCAGGTATGCTTTTAGTTATGGAAAAGTTTTAAGTTAAATTTTCAGCTTTGATTATTGAGTATGAAATATGATAGTATTAGCGAATTTGAAACATTTTCTACAAATCGTAGGGAAAGGTTGTAGAGTTGACAAAGGAACTTATTCACCAAGCTATTGCAGACAAGCTTGATTTAAAAAGCATGTGTTTGGCCTCGTCTTCCTGTACCAACAAGTTTGTTATTGCGGATTTTGGATGTTCCACAGGGCCAAACACATTTGTTTCAGTTCAGAACGTCATAGAAGCCATTGAGCTTGGAAACCCATCAGTACACCAGGATTTAATATTTCAAGTCTTCTTTAACGATCATGTTTCAAATGATTTCAACACATTGTTTAAGACAATACCTGCATCTAGCAGATACTATGCAGCAGGAGTACCAGGTTCCTTCCATGGTCGATTATTTCCTGAGTCATCACTCCATATTGCGCATACATCATATTCACTGCATTGGATGTCCAAGGCTCCTGAAGGAATTACAAATAAAGGAAAGATTTTTTGGAATGATGCAGAAAAAGGTGTTGCTGAGGCATACCTCGCACAATACACGAATGACATGGACTCGTTTTTGAGTGCACGAGCTACTGAGATAGTTGTTGGAGGGCTGCTGATAATGTGCATAACTGTTCGTCCAAACGGAGTGATTCTAAACAGGAGTGGATTCACTTTCATTCTAATTGGTTCTTGCCTTGTTGACATGGCTAAAGAGGTCAGAGCCAACTCCTGTGTTTTTTATAGGATTTAATACTTCAATCAACAAGTCTCACTAAATACTTCTTTTGTCAGGGAATCATTCTAACAGAAGATGTGGACTCATTCAACGTGCCAATATATTTACCAACGTTTGACGAGCTCGAAGAGATCATACATAAAAATGGGTCTTTCAGTATTGAGAGAATGGAGGCAATAAAGAACAAGGAACTTAAATCGGTTAACTCCAAAATGATGGCTGCTCTTTATAAATCAGTTTTTGGAACTCTATTAAGAGATCACTTCCATTGTGATATCATGGATGAGCTTCTTGTTCGGTTTCAAGAAAAGTATGATAAGGACGTTCAATATGTGAGGACTCTAGATTATACTGATATGTTCCTAGTCCTCAAGTGTAAAACACAGCGAAAGGAGTAGCAGCATGGTCAGTCCCTCGACTGTATATAAACTTGATCATACACTTTACATTATGTTTCTAGTTTGGAGATGTTTACAATAAGAAACATGAGCAACCTGCTGTATGATATTTGGCTACTGTATCAGAGACTGCACAAAACCATCGAGTCGCCAGAAAGGAATTGTGAAGATTTCTACCTTCCAGACATGAGGTTGACAAGGGCTTGGTTTTCATAAAAGGAACCAATGTCCCAATCTTCGGTGGAGGAAGATAGAGTTATCAGAGCAGCAACCAAAGACCTCATGCTGGGTCTGAGTTGACCACCTGTGCCATCTGCAGCAACAACAGTGCAGTATACAGGGTTTTAAATTGTTTAAAGTTTTGTCGTCTCTGTGTACGATTTCAACAATATAATTGGTCAGACCTTTAAATCCAGATTCAACCAGGACATCCTCAGGCTACAGTGCCTTAAATTCAAGGCAATTTTCAAATCTTATTGATTTCATTACTAACACATCTACTGTCACCTCTTTGTTTGTAAGCAAAAGCAACTGGTTCTGAAGTATGCAGACCCTTACAGCTAACAGATTCAAAGATCCAGGTACTTGATTTTTTTTGTTACTTACCGTTCAGAATACTGCTGATTTTTGGATGGGCCAAACGCTCAGCAACTTCCTTTTTTTCGATAGCGGTATTGAGATCTGATTGATATATACCCATAGTATACACTCTGCAACTCGAATCCTCAACATGACACGTACAATTTAATAAGTATTATACTGGTATATTTTGGTTATCCTAATGCAGTTTCTACAATGGTAGTTTTTTTCGAACTTAGGTAGACCTCTCTGTAAGTAATTTTTCAAGTATTTCAAGAAAATATATTTTCTTGTTTATTTGAGTACTTTCTTGTAAGCTTCCACAGGAATCGACATCTAACTCAGAAATGAATATATTGCGCTGCTGGAACTTGCAGCTAGAAATTTGCTGACAATGATTTTTGATAGGATTCCAATTTTCCAGGTGCGCCACAATATTGTAATGGATACTATAGCGAATAGGAGGAATCAAATCTGTTTTGTTGAACATGATTCAGATCTGATCTGCAACATTATATTGTTTTATGCTTCTTGTATTGTTTAATCCAATACATGTTCATCTGTTTTGTCCAATAAAACATTATATTGTTTTATGCTTCTTGTATTGTTATTAGATCTAAGCTTAACATGTTCATCGTGTATAAGTTCAATCTAATATGCCCTTTTCATTTCATACTCTTTACACCATCAGTAATCTAAATTTCAGTGAATCATGTCAAGAGGATACGCAATGGAAGGTGGAGATGGACCAACTAGCTATGCAAAGAATTCAACCTTTCAGGTATGTATTTAATAAGCTTCGAATGTTGCTAGCCAGTCCAAATGGTAATACTCTGTATGTGATAAACTTTTTGCTTTAACAATGCAATTTCAAGTTATATTTTCAGCTTTGATTCTTGAGTATGAATCAACCCCAAATTTTGGCCGTTCAATTATTTGAATTGGACGGACTTTTCAATTAGATCTCTATTGAAATATGATTTTTTTTGACAAATGACAGGGAAAAGTTGTAGAGTTGACAAAGGAACTTATTCGCCAAGCTATTGCAGACAAGCTTGATTTAGAAAGCATGTGTTTGGCCTCGTCGTTGTGTACCAACAAGTTTGTCGTTGCGGATTTTGGATGTTCCACAGGGCCAAACACATTTGTTTCAGTTCAGAACATCATAGAAGCCATTGAGCTCGGAAACCCATCATTACACCAGGATTTAATATTTCAAGTCTTTTTTAACGATCATGTTTCAAATGATTTCAACACATTGTTCAAAACAATTCCTGTATCTAGCAGATACTATGCAGCAGGAGTACCAGGTTCCTTCCATGGTCGATTATTTCCTGAGTCATCACTCCATATTGCACATACATCCTATTCGCTGCACTGGATGTCCAAACCTCCTGAAGGAATTACAAATAAAGGAAAGATATTTTGGAATGTTGAAGACAAAGAAGTTGCTGATGCATACCTTGCACAATACACGAGTGACATTGATTCGTTTTTGAGTGCACGAGCTACTGAGTTAGTTGTTGGAGGGCTGCTGATAGCGTGCTTAACTGTTCGTCCAAACGGAGTGGTTCTAAACAGAAGTGGATTAGCTTTCAGTTTACTCGGTTCTTGCCTTGTTGACATGGCTACAGAGGTCAGAATCAGAACCAACTCCTGTCTTTTTTATAGGATTTAATACTTTGAATCAGCAAGTTACATTAAATACTTCTTTTGTTAGGGAATCATTCCAATGGAAGATGTGGACTCATTCAACCTGCCAATATATTTACCAACCTTGGACGAGCTGGAAGGGATCATACAGAAGAATGGGTCCTTCAGTATTGAGAGAATGGAGGACAATAGAGAACAAGGAACTTGATTCTATTACCTTCAAAATGATTGCTGTATTTTGAAATCAGTTGTTGGAACTTTGATAAGAGATCACTTCCATTGTGATATCATGGATGAGCTGCTTCTCGGTTTCAAGAAAAGTATGGTAAGAATGTTCAATATATGAAGACTCTTGATTACACTGATATGTTCCTAGTCCTCAAGTGTCAGCACAAGTGAAGTATTTTCCTCGTCAAGATCAGACAGTTATGATTTCACTGTTCATCAAATGTTGTCATATGGTATTTATGGTTTCATATGAAAAATAAGAATTTGGATCTTAGATTTGCAATAAACTGAAGAAAAATACCTTTATTTTATTTAAAATATATTACTGTTACATTGCTCAAAGAATAGACAAACCTCATACTCAAACGGATATGCATTCAGGAGGATCGAATGACTGATCACTTAGACCGTTGCAAAACTTTTCTTTGAAAATGTGTGATTTGAATAGCTTGCATTAAAAGATATATAAACTTTTTTTGATCGGTGGGAGTACAATCGAGTACAAGATATTTCATCAAACTACATCAAGTACATTTAAATCAAATTTGCGCGCAGGCCGTAAGGCACCTAACCACCAAGAGTCGAACAGAAATCGAACTCTTCACGAGAAACTCCATAACCCAACTTCTGACGAAGGAGAAGGAAACATTCATCATGGACCGAAAACAAAGTGCAGCACAAAATGCTTGGGGAAGAGCAGACTTCTCAAACTGCAGAGAACAACGAGGGTCTGCGATCCAGAAAAAGCACTGGCCCGTAGGGCGAAAAAGCTGGAAAGCTATACCAAAAGCACGCCTCTTCAAACAAACCTACAGACATACTCAGATCTGTCCACAACCTCATCTCTGCAATAAGCACCTAACTTCAACCACGCACTCGTCTCCTCCCAACAACCGAACCACCATGGCCGGCAGATAAAAGAACATAGCCAGAAAGCTAGTTAGAACAACTAGAGGAAAACTTTAGGAATAGACCTAAAGGGGAAAGACAAACATGAAAATGAAACAACCCTAACATAAGCTTTATTGAGGGGAAAGGAAATTAGGAAAGAAAAGGAGATCAAGGGCGGAGGAAGACCAACCACCACCTCTAAAGGAGGGCGGTATAAACTTGATCATACAATTTACATTCTATTCTAGTTTTGGAGATGTAAACATCAAAAAGAAAAACAGCAACCTGTTATATAGTATTAGAGTAATGTGTATATACATCAGAGACTTCATCACAATTGAGCTGCCGGAGAGGAATGGAGAAGACTTCTACCTTCCAGACATGAGGTTGACAAGGGCTTGATTTTCGTAGAAAGAACCAATGTCCCAATCTTCAGTGGAGGAAGATAGAGTCATCAGGGCAACAACCAAAGACCTCATACTGGGTCTGAGTTGAGGATTGTCATGTGTGCAGGCCTTAGCCAGCTGCGCCATCTGCAATAACAATAGCGCATTTCAAGCTTGATCAGATCAATATGTTTTTAATGAGTTTAGACAGTGTCAATAACTCTTCAGCTTTACACGGACTAAAGCGTATGGAAAATAACTTTTGATGCAGTTTTGTTAAAGTGTATTGTCTAACCTTCTGGACAGAGTCAAAAGGATAGTTATCGTCTAGTTTCGGGTCAATCAGTTTGATAAGGCCATCTTTTGGATCTGGACGATCCAAAACTTCATCAAACTGTGAAACAAAAAATCAGGAGATTGAACTTCTTTAGAAGAAATCATTGAAATAGCTCATTATCAAATGCAATATATGGTAAAAGACATGTGAGAATATAAACTTACCAATGCAACAAGGCCCTTTGATTCTGTGGAAGAGCCATTTATCCTGATAATTGCCTCCTTAGCGGAAATGAGTTCGTAGAGTACAACCCCAAATGCGAAGACATCAATCTTTGGAGAGACATCCCCATATCGTGCATATCTGAATGCATTATCAAGCAGAGTCAGTAAAATCGTTGTAAAGTTTCCTGCTATAAGTTAAAACACTTCACCATTTAAATTCATAGATAACAAAAATTGTTCAAATAAGCTCTTTAAACCTTTTTACTTTCTTATTACTATTTCTCAGGAACTCCTACAAGAATTGATATAGGACTAGCAGCGCCCTCGCACCGAAAATCGGCTCTTAAAAATACCAGTTTGGATAAAAACTTACTCGGGAGGCATATATCCAAATGTACCCACTAGACGCGTGGGCGTTGTATTGCTTCCAACTTCAGTAAGTTTTGTGAGGCCAAAATCAGCCACCTACAAAATAAGCTTCCCCATTTGAGATATTTAGGACCATTCATGAAAAGATTAAAAACAAAAAAGGCATTGGTCATGACCTTTCCATGGAAGTTCTTATCTATCAAAATATTTGCAGATTTAATATCACGATGAATATATACTGGAACTGTGTGCTCATGAATGTATTCAAGCCCTCTAGCGGCATCTAGGGCAATTTGTACCCTGGTGGCCCATGAGAGTGGTTCTCTATCTGGCAACAAAGGAGGACAGATATGTTAACATTTAAGACTTTTAACTGCAATTGAACATTACTAACTGTTACTGTACTAACCTGAGCGATGCAAGTGTTCACTTAGGTTTCCATTCTCAATAAACTCATAAACTAGAAATAGGGATCCCTCTACACAATATCCAATCAAGCGCAACTGCAATATATGATATGAAGTTACATTAGACAAACTCTTATAGCTTAAACGTTCTATTTAATATCAGAGACTTTTAAGATTTAACTGACTTATGCAGAAATGTTGAAAATATTCCAAAAATCATTGTTCAAGCATGGATATTTCGTGTTTCTAATGAGAACTCAAATATATTAAGCATAAACAATAGACACACGAAATGTACAAACAATATGAAGATAGTCAAACAGAGAAAGGCATAATATACAAATTAAAAATTTCAGGCAACTGAAGATGTACAAACAATATGAAGATAGTCAAACAGAGAAAGGCTTTATCTAATACTAGTATAATCTGAAGCAAATCACATCCGCAAAAAGGTATACCAGATTCAGGTGATGGACATGTGTCAAGACCTTAAGCTCAGCAAGGAACTCCTTTGATGCTTGCATATCCATTTTCTTAATTGCCGCTCTCTGTTGAAGAGTGAAGGAGCAAGTTTCAGGTATTTACAGTGACATCCTTTTCAACAAAGTTACCCTACTAACATGCAAAATAGTGCATACCTCGCCTCGCAGTTCAGCATAATAAACAGCTCCAAAACCTCCCTGACCAATTTTATACGATAAACTGAAGTTCTCAGTTGCTGTGGCCAATTCTTCATAAGAAAACTCTACCGATTTGTCAACTGTCACACCAGTGAGGCGCGGGGAAGCTGATTGAACACTGCTGACGCCAGCTAAACAAGGAAGGAGTCAAGATAATAAAGAAATATCTGTTGATACATATTAACTTCCTATATGAGCAATGAGCAAAAGGGTCTTAAAGATGCTAAATAAGGAATAATTTTAATCCAAACACAAAGCAGCTAACACTTGTATTACAAAATACACTCAATGTGGTAGGACGTCATAACAAAGCGTGCTACTATTTTTATTCCACGGGATAAGCATTTGAAAAGAAAAAATTTATTACGCCACGGAGAAGAAGAGATAAATGGGACAAACTAAGACATTGATAAGAATAACATGTTACAGATCAAACCCTTACCCTGTCCGCTATGGCCAAAATGGTCTTTTGATTGCATAGGAAGCAATTTTGTCCCCTTCTTTGCTCTCCTCCTGAAAACCCCATAATATGCAAGCAATGCCAAGACAAGAACTCCAACAACTAATCCTATAGCAATGCCGGCAATAGCACCAGCTCCTGATCCTGATCATAAGAGTCAAATATTATCAAATGGTAGATGGATCCCTTTTGTGCCTCTTTTTTCTACATGCTCAACGATAATGAACATAAACATTATAAAATGTTTCAAGAAATAGAGATTTGAACCAGAAGGGCCAAATTACCTGCGCTGAAAAAACAAAAAATAAAACAATTGAGTTCCAACTAAAGATCATTTTACCAAGATATGCATACAGATATCAAGTGAATAGGCTTACGTTTTGGGGAGTGGCACGAAATTCCCATTAGCATCTGCAAAAATGAAAAGTTCATATGAGTAAACTATGGAAGTGGTCATCATAGCATTACAGACTTTCTTTACAAGTATAAAAAAGTCAACATTCCTTAACTTCATTTTCTATGATACTGTCGTCAGATGAAAATTTTGAGTTGATAATTCGTATTCTAACTTGAACAAGCTGACAGCTTTCACCCATTTTGCAGCTAATTAGAAACAGATAATACTAAGGTGGATGTTTACCTTTGCCGGGAACATATACAATCCCTCTCCCAGAATTAAAGTTCACAGTTGGATTGTATCGCGTCAATAACTCTGCACTGACCCCTGATTCATTAGCAATGGAAGCTAAAGTACTCTCTGGCCTCAACGGATATGTTATGAACAAACCATAATCCTTTGAAACTGAACTATCCCCGCACGAACAATTCACAGTGACATTCACAAAAGCATTTGTATCTGGAATATTATTTGCCGGATATGAATTAAACTCTTGAATCCAACTAGCTGTCGTCAAATTAGCATAATACGTTTGAGCAATAAACGTATACGTGTCCCCTGACTGAACCGTATAATTGAAAGTATGACCCAAGAATTCATCTCTAACGCATTGACAGGCGAAGGGAACATTGACCCTTATAAACGAAGGGAGGCTGTCCTTGTTAGTCACCTTATCGGAATTATAAGACAGAATAATTTCAGGCGTGCTGTCTAGAAGTATAGAGATGTTATTGAGAGTGGTTCCTGACCAAACATAATAAGAAGCCAAAGCATCACAAGTTCTACTGCACTTTGAGCTGACTGAGCTGAAAGCTGAAAGAAGCAAAACCAACCCTAACCCTAATTTAATCCTCATCGCCACTGCAAAATCAGATAAATCAATCCGAGAAAAAACAAACCCTTTTGCCGCCGTTCCAATCAATAACAGCAAACTGAATCAAGTTCAGATTTTGACAACTCTAACAACCAGAAACAAACAAACCCTAATCAGAAGAAGTTGCTAAAATCAAACCTGTAGCTCCATTGAAGTGAATACTTGACAGATTCGAATTAAATGGCAGCGGACATTGGTTGTTTGTATTAGTTGGACCGTTGACTTCGACTTTTCATAATTCTGGCGAATTGGGAATTTAATTGATTTTGCTGACAAATGATTGATTCGGTCCAGACTGTAATTGTATAGAAATGAATGCATGACAATGACGTCTTGTTATTCATATAACAAAACGATGTAGCTTTGATTATATCTTAATACTGAATCACATTCTTCTTTGACACATCTAGAGTCAAGACACTTGAATACGATGACGGATCCAGAAATAAATGTAATTGGGGGCGGATCATTAAAATCGATTAAGATCGTGAGACACTAGATTTTTTTCGAAAAACTGGAGGAGTAACATAGTATTAGTGGAGGCGAATTATTATATATTTGGTTTTATTAAGAAAATTTACCTAGCTTTTTCTCAAGTTTTTTAAAAATACAGGGGCGAGCGCCCCCGGTTCGAGTAACATGCATCCACCACTGCTTGAATGTCACATATTTCTATAAACACGAACAAAAATTATGTAACGATATTTAACTTAAGTGAATATACATTCGTACCAACAGTTATTATCAAAAGTGCAAGCACTTCTCCAAAATAATTGAGTTAAGGAGAGTTGGAGTATGAATGCATTCGCATGATCAAGTTGACTAAATGGGTTACTATTAATGAAGGTTGAAGCATGTGAGACCATTCTTTGACCCTATAAATCCTTAAATTTTCCTAGCACACTTTTGTTGTTCAATTTGTGCTCCACTGCTCCATGTAACGGTAAATAACAAGTCAAATAAACATATAATATAATATCATTCTCATAAGTTAATAAAACCAATTACATATGAGTACATGATATAAAAAAAGTGACAGACAAACGAATATCTAGCTGTACTCATTTCGTAGTTCCGCCAAAATTGACCATGGATTAACACACAAATACCACCTAGGAATATCTGTATTCACCATGGATTTGGGTGACATAAACAAGTTGATATGTACTTAAATTTGTTCTCCATTTGTGCAACATAATCATAATCCCATTGATCAAATATCTTAAAGTATATAAGACCAAATCAAAAGACAAAGACACACTAACAATAACATTATTTTTCTGAACTTTCCTTCATTGATCATCATATTCTCATGACTTAGTACTCCTTCATCTTCACTTGTTGTTGGTGATCGACATGGTTTAGTACGGTACCATCGAATCAAATTCGATATTAAGATTAATCATATTAACTTTTTCACTCTTCAGCAAAGCTTGGTACCATTTTGTATGGTCACTACCACTAGACTATATAAATACTTGAAGTATCACCCTAAGTAATCTTATTCAACCATTTACTTCACAGCAATATATTGCAGAAGAGAAGAAGACATTATGCAAAGGAGCAACATAAGACACCATTAAACAGTACTAATAGTATTCATCCTTCTCCTTGGTTCGAGTGTTAGTGGAACTACACCGTCTGTCTCCGCCACGCATGGCCGAGTTACGCAACTTGCTGGAGGAGGTCAGGTACACTTTGCTTTTACAAAGAATTATGATCGGAGCAACGAGTTCTTTGAGCTTGAGAAGAGAATGGTACCGACCGGGCCGAACCCTTACACAACTAGAAACTATATGATCTCATGGATACTAATTTATTGGTCAGCAATGACTCAAGGGTAAATTTATATTTATGCTACATCGGATGATGCTGTGTTTGGTTATATGTTGGAGGGCCTTGTTGCTTTGCTTGCACATTGTGTATATGTACACTACACACTTGCATGTATACATATCAAACTAGCTGGCTTGGATATGTTATGGTCTTGCAAGAGTTAAAAACTGTGTTTATTATGTTTCTATATTGTGAATTGTATTGGTTCTGCCTTCTTATATGCAGGTACATTGACAAGTCATTTAATGACGTATTAACTTCCCATGCATGTATTATAGAAGGGTTAATTACAGATGACCACCCGCATAATATGCCATATTCCATGCCACCACCTCTATATTGTAATATTACATTCGAGCACCTTTATAATTAAAAAATTTCCAAAGAACCACCTCAGTTAACGGCGGTTAACGGAGAGGTGGTTAAATGGAAACAAAATTGATTATAAAGGTGGCGAAGTGGAAACATATTTATTATAGAGGTGCTGTATTGTAATAAAAATACTATTATTATATTAAAAAATTAATATATTTAACGGTAACGGTGACAGTACAGTGCGTGGGTGGTTGATTGGAAATTTTATACTTATAAGGGTGGTGGAATGTATTATTACAATATAGGGGTGGTTTGGTGGAATATAGCATATTATACGGGTGGTTATCCGTAATTAACCCATTATAGAATTCCTAAATCCTAATTGTGGAACAGCAAGAAAATTGTTTTTAGGGCTTACTTAACTTGCATATAGTTTACACTAGTGATGCTTGCGATTATATAATAGTCATCATTCAACCGTCGAATTAATCAAAAAAATTGAGTTAACTATTATAAAAGACCTAGTTAGTTTCATTGGCATATGTTCCACTTAGTGTGGGAGCATATGATGTACTTACAAGAACAATGTACTAAAAGCATCACTGTATCAGTCATTAACACATGATGTGTATGATTAATACTCCCCCGTCCCACTATGTTTGTCCACTTTAATTATTTTATGTCTCACATATAATAAAAAAAATGGACAAACTTTGTGGGACGGAGGGAGTATGAAACATGATGCCACTAAACTTAGACAACATGTGACATGTCTCATCACATTAAATTAAAGCAATATCACGAGTTCATATTTCTCATTGAAAAATATTGAGGCGTTTACGACTTTTTCCACTTGCTAATAATAAAGGATTTAATACCTTTCAAATTGAATATTTCAATTATTATTAATGCAATTCCTACTGCGTTGACTATAGAAAAGACTATAGTACCCACGTTGCAAACAGAAAATAATAATAGTTTGAGGGTATTTTAGTCAATTAAATTTTATTGATACCAAAAACATCATTGCCTTTGTTTTATTTTCTTCATGAGACCCCCTTTGATATATATTCTTTAACGACGTCGTATCATTGAAACCCCACCAAAAATCAATATTCCCAATACCGATTAGTTAAATCCGGTTGCAGTAGAAAACGTGGATATGATTATCCACAGTTTGTCAAAAACACGTAACCAATCAACACCTAAATATATTGTAAATTTTAATAAACGAATATTATATTTTGTATAAATTATTTTTATTATTTTGTGAAAATCCTAATAAAAGTCAAAACCCTAAAAACCTGAAAATACCAAAACAAAACCCTAATATTTGGATTAATGAATCTGAAGAAGAAGGCGACAACAAGAGCAGCTGCAGCAGCTTGAAATGGTGAACAAGGCATGGAAGATACTTCCTCGCCCATTACTCGAAACTGTGCTCAACAATCACGCAAAGCATCATCACCGAGTCCCACAGCCACTAGTCCTCCACGGTCCTCGTGGAGTTGGAAAAACCACCCTCATCCAAGATCGTATTTTTCTGCACCATTTGATTCTATTGCTTCATTTTCGAGTTGGGTTTTTTCTTAAATGTGTAAATTTTATTGCTTTTTTAGGTTTGTTGGGTGACTGGAACAAAGGGCCTCATCTTACTGGGTATGTTGATTTTGCTGAGTCGATTAAAGATCATCATCCACTTCATAATGGATCATATCCATGGACTTCGTGGTCCAATTGTGAAAGACCGTCTTTACCGTATCTGCAAAACCAGCTTGAGAGCTGTTTGGAGTCTATGACTGAGAAAGGTATTCAATTGGGTTCTATTAGTTCGCGCCAGATTTTCACAACAATGCAGAAATGGCATGGACTGAATACCTCCCTGCGCCAGATACTTCAGGCTAATAGCAGCACTAGCAGTAATACTAGTTTAAGAACAAATGTTCCTCGCAAAGCTTCAACTTCTGCTTTATGGGACCGAGCTGTATTCACGCTATCTGCTAGATTGAATGCCAAGGAGATTGATGCAGTTTTGGGGATTGGTGAGAAGGGTAGAGTGATTCCTGTAGAGGAGGCTTCATATTTCCGGGAGGCTGTTGTGGCATTAAGACTGGCAAAGGAGGTGATTAAAGTGCAGCAGAGTTGGAGGAAGAATGCTGTGGAGGAAATGAATAAGAAGGGTGGGTTTTCACGTTCGTTGGCAAATTCAGCTACTGATTGGCCTTGCTTGTTACTGGAGTTGCTGTCACAGTCAGCTGAAATGGATTTCTTTCAGGTATACCAGCGAACAAGTTTTATTGGTTCAAATACTGGTAGAATTACTGTTTCAAATGACCGTTTTTACAACCGCAAGTGCAGCTTCCTTTCATAGTTACAATATCGCTCTGAAAACAAACACTTATCCATGGACTGCATGTTATGATTATGACTGTCTGATAGTTTCATTGCAATTATTTGATCAGCCAAAGCTCATTATAAACAATATCGAAGTACTGCGGGATGCAGTTTTGACAGATGACTCCAATGTACGTGCACCCCTGTATCACGATAGTTTAATTTGGAGAATGATTTCCTTGGGAACAAATGAGCGATCCCTTCCCATCATCCTAGTGACAGCTGACAGGTAATTCCAGCAATTATGTTCATTGTGGTTTAATCAACTTTTCATTTTAATGAAGGGGATTAAATCTTTCTCGGTTTCAGTACAATGAATGTGTGTTAAAATGCAACTTACAGTTGATGCTTTTTTGCATCATGGATTCAAAACTTCCGGTTAAATCTCCAGAAAATATTGGTTGTACTCTCTAGTACAACTTAATTATCTAACAGTACTCATATTTCAGCTATTACTCTTATCGCGCATTTTTGGATTTTGGCTTCATAGATATATTTATCTCACGAGAGGTAACAATTTTTTTCTCGTCATGTACATTTTTACTGTCAAATTACATCCCTGTTTGCTTAATTTCATTTATAAATGTGCACATAGTACTTCCCATTAATTATGAACGTTATCAAATTCCTTTATTCGTTTGTTGTTTTATTTAACATCATCCACATATTTTCCCTCTAGAATTTTGGGTGGAGCTTACTAGAAGCCAAAGAACATACAGTGCCCGATTACTTTGGCTCCAAGGAGGTCAGTATTTGGTTTCGCATTTTGATCCATCTTGAGTAGACATAGTAAACTTATATAGCAGTGATGTATCCTTTGAAAATATTATATATCTCTATAAAATATGATCCATGTTCATAGTTTGTAAATAGTAAATATTTTTGGTAATTCCATGATTTAGAATTCAGGTAATACATTTTGTTCTTTTACTGTGTATACTAAGAATTACCCTTGAATTTCTAGTGGGAATTGATATCTGAGGTGATAGGGCCATCTCCAAGGCATCTTTTTGAGATCTATGCATTGAAGCAAAGCAATTACTATAGAAAGTGAGTTCAATTTCACATCTGATATTCATATAGTTTGGGGTTCCTCTTCATGAGAATGTTATGCACCTGACTACCTCATTACCTTAGTCAACCTAACCATGTGTGCAATCTGTTACTGTTGTAGGATTTTGGATGAGAAAGGTAGTACGTTCGAGGACATCGTAGATGCTTATTTGGCTTACTTACAAGTATGTATGTAAATAATTAATACTTTGCAATGTTGGCTTTATTTAGCAACTTTTGAAAGACCATTTATCTCGCTATTCTTTCCTGTATTGATAACTATTATTCAGGTTACAGTAATCAATCCTGCAATGGATAGAGCATTGAGAATATTGCAGAACTTTGCTGCGGATGTACGACATGGTAAAATTCCCAAGGATAAATTGCGCTTTGGCGCTCCATGGAGACACCCTCCTCAGAGTGATGATCCTACTGTGTCATCCAAATGGGCTAAGATTCAACTTCTTGACTTTGTTCAGTGTTTTGCCAATGCAAAATTTGGGGTAAAATGCTGATTTTTGAACGATGTTGTTCATTTGCTTATAAGTTGGATATTGAGCTGCACTTGGTTCATTTTTGTTCTTCGTCTGCCAGGAAACCTAGTGATAACTTACTTAAACATCTCAATATGCTGCAGGTTAACTATCTAGCTGATTGTAGCCTTGAAATCTTTGATGACCCTGCTGCTCGTGCAATGATTGAGGTAGTTTTTACATAATTGATTATGATTTTTCATTACGACAAGTTTTGATGAAGGGCTTATTTCAGTGTATAATCAGGCTTACCCGTCCCTTTATCACCTCCACGTATTGGTTAGTTTTGATACTGTGAGTTTTCATTTTCTTATTTTATCCTTGCAGGTCGGATTGCTCTATTGTGCAAGAGATCCATCTTTCCTTTGCCCAATAACCCGTGGAATTGAAAGGTGCCTTGTTCGATGGTAAGAATCTATTACAAACAAAAGCTTATAACCAAATAAAATACTATGGCTTGAAAGGTAGCTTTTGGTGAAACATATTTATAGTATCTGTAAAATTTGAATTCAGGTTAGTCCAGGAAAGAATGAAACTAGACTTTTGGGACTCCTTTCAGTATAGATGGCAGAGGTTATTTCGTGGACGCTTCTACCGACACTTGATGAAGCAACTATAAATAGAGTGAGTTAATAACCTTCTACATCCATTGCCACTTTTATATTCGTTTGTGATTTTGGAACAATTTATGCACATTTTTACGCTGCTCAGGGAATGGCCGTTGCAAGAAGTTTAGAATTGTCAGGCCTTAGCATATTCATTTTTAAATGTTGGTATATCCAAATCAAGCTCTTTCAAATAATTATTTTCCTTATAAAGGCGTCTCATGATTTGTTTTTTTATTAATCATTTTCCTCTTGCAACATTCAAAATGCAGGTTTTTCATTTTACAGCACGACATTACTGCCCATATGTACCAGTGGCTCGCTACAAATACTTGTATGCAAACTACTCTGCCTGCTAACCTTTTTTATTAAAGCTGTCTTATTCTTTTTTGTTTTCGAACTGTTTATTCTTCCACAATACCAGTAAGCTGCTAACTGATAAATTTCATTCATACTTTATAGGTTCTACTTTGTAGTGATTGATTTTTCGGTATACAATCATAGAGACAACTCTCGAAAGAAAATATCAGCAGACATGGCAACCAAGACATCCACGCATCATATTGATAACAGTGGCCGGACACGTCAAGCTGACATGAAATTATAACACCCATGATATTGAGGGGATGATTTTGCAACATACTATTTTCCTCTTGCCATCAACAGTGATACATTCATTTTCACTTTGAAAAGGATAAGCTTACTCATCTCATATTGTTGTATCTACGTTTCAATAAATGGCATTTGGGTTAATATTGTTACCAGCCCCACCAGCTCTGCTTGATCTTCAGACTTTGAGATGTAAATTGTCATTTTTTCGCCATGTTTATGCATTGAACTTAGAAACTGCTTGCATTGCACTGCAATTGAAATCCTGACAAGTCGCCAATTTGAATATGGAACCTAAGTTTTTTTTTTATTTAAAGTACATTTCAATACAAAGGATAGAGATAAGCGCATAATTGAAGCGTAACTAATGAGACAAAGACACGGAGACTGATTGAATGGTGCAGGGTATTTTGCTCCTCTTGGACAAAACCCTACCAAAATGTTTGGGGTTCTTGTTTTCAACTTGGTTGCCTTCGTACCCAGCTGATATTTTCTCACCATTCTTAACCTAAAAAGCTTTGAATGTGAACTTCAACCCAACTGTTGGATTGGATAACAAATGGACTGATGTCAGCAGCTAAAATGAGACTCAGTGTACCAGCATAGGATGTTCCAGACCTAACAGGGTTGAATATTAACTGAGTCATATCCCTTCATCAGCCTGAAAAACAATGACATCTGGTATAAGGATAATAAAGTTGACAGTTGACACAGTATACCTACTTAAAAACATAGCATTCCCCACAACTGCACTGAACACTTCCTACGTCTTACCTAGTTATCATCACTAGTCAATCTCCTGAGTATCACTACCACTTTCAGCAGCACAGAGAATTTCACAAGGGCACGTAAACACAAAATACCTTATCACAAATCCACACGTATGGATCACTTTAGCCAAGAATATGGACCAAAAAGAGGAAAAGCATATAAGTTTTATTCTGCAAAATTATAAAGACTTTGATGGACATTGAATTAAAGCAGGTCACTAACTGTAACAATGGCGGTCCATGACTGACACTTCAGTATGCTTTGTCTTCTGTCCAAATATCTTATGCACAGAATGATTTGCATAAGTTTCTAACTATAATAAAACTGAAAGCCAGGTAAAAACCATCGTTTCACACGTACCGTCAGCAGATTTGTGGAAGAATTATTTTCATGTGTACTGTTTCATTTCAATAATGCAGGTTTTTTCATTCACACACCACTTGCTGTTATACAGACCCACAGGATGTCGACTGCAGAGAAAACTAATCTGCCTTTTTCCTCAAATTGATTTTTCCTTAGCAAATACAAAATGCCCTGGTCCAGTCTTCAGTCTTTGTTCCCTTTAGAGCATAAGAACAAAGAAGAGAAAAAAGATTAGAGATTAAAGTAATACCGAAAAGTTTAAAGTTCTATTTATCAAGGTGTGAACCATGAGTTAAGATAATAAACTACGTCTAATCAACGCCGAAATTTAAGAATTTGATAATAAAGGCATGTAGAACTGAAATGAAATGTGGGAGGAAAAAGCTTTCTTAAATGAAATACACCTGAAAGTAGAAAGTAAAATTTCAAAACTGATTTGCCTACTTATCCTGGAAGAGTACAGACAGAAGAGATGACTCCTACAGCCATAAATCTTAATTGTGTGATTAGCATCATACAATTTCCTAAACACTTTACTGGCATTCTCCTATAAATAGCAATGACCAAAGCTCCCACTATCATCCTTAAACAGCCAACACAACTTTATCTTTGCGAGAGGAATAAGAGAAAAACATTATATTGTAAACAATGGCAAACTTTCCTGTGATCGACTTGGAGAAGTTAAATGGTCCAGAGAGGGCAGCTATCATGGCACAGATTGAAGATGCTTGTGCCAACTGGGGTTTCTTTGAGGTACAATTAAACTTATCCAAACAATAATCTAAACGAAATATGAACAGCACTAATGTCACAGATAAAGCCACAATCCCAAATGAGCAAATATTATCAATAAATCATGTTTCCACCCATTCAAAGAGCCTAATAGTGATATATGTTTTATGTGAATTTGTAGTTGGTAAATCATGGGCTGTCACCTGAATTCCTAGACATGGTGGAGAGGCTGACGAAAGAACATTATACAGAATGTATGGAGCATAAATTCAAGGAGATGGTGGCTAGTAAGGCTCTGGAAGGTGTTCATGTTGAGAACACCGACACGGACTGGGAGAGCACATTTTTCTTGCGCCACCTCCCACGCTCAAACATCTCTGAGGTCCCAGACCTCAAGAACGAGTACAGGTAACTTGACTCTACTTGACATAGGTTTGGTGGTACAAAAGTTCTAACAATAATTTTTTAAGTGTATCGGTTACTTTTTTGCTTTAGCAACATTATTACATAATACACAACACCTAAAATGTCCCTAATATCAGTTTTGACGACGTAGGCACATGTGAACAGCAAAAGTATCTTTTCATGGAAGCATATGAAAATATTCTGAACCTTTATGGGATTTTTTATTATGATAGCTAAAAGATGTAATAAACCATATGATGCAGGAAAGTCATGAAGGAGTTCGCAAATAAGCTAGAGAAGTTAGCTGAAGATCTACTAGATTTACTATGTGAAAATCTGGGATTAGAGAAGGGTTACCTGAAAAAAGCTTTCTATGGAGCAAAAGGCCCAACCTTCGGAACCAAGGTGAGCAACTACCCACCATGCCCCAAGCCAGAGCTGATAAAGGGACTCCGTGCACATACAGATGCTGGTGGTATCATCTTGCTCTTCCAAGATGACAAGGTCAGCGGCCTTCAACTACTAAAAGATGATGAGTGGGTGGAAGTCCCCCCAATCCGCCACTCCATTGTCATTAACATTGGCGACCAACTTGAGGTTTATTCCCAAAAGCCCCTATAAATTCAAGAAGAATAACAACGTTAATTACATAAACAGTTTACTGGTTATAATAATGCCATAATTACCAAAACATATGCAGGTCATTACAAATGGAAAGTACAAGAGTGTGCTGCATCGCGTAAATGCCCCAGCTGATGGCAATGGCAGGATGTCGATTGCATCATTCTACAACCCAGGTAGTGATGCAGTTATATACCCAGCACCTGCCCTGGTGGAGAATGACGAGAAAAAACAAATGTACCCAAAATTTGTATTTGAAGACTACATGAAACTCTACTCAGCAGTGAAGTTCCAGGCTAAGGAACCCAGGTTTGAAGCCATGAAAGCAGCAGCACTGGCTCCAATTGCAAGTACTTAATATGTAATTTTATGTAGCAGCTGTATGATGCATAGAGCAAACATATGAAGTTACTTTCTATCTTTTTATAATGCGCATAAGCTGTAAACTATGTATCCATGATATAATATTAATATTCTCCTACAGAGTTATGCAATGTTGATACTTAAATGTAAAATCTAGTTTCAAAAAACTCTATTAATAGTAAATAATAAAAAGAATCATGCAATGTCTTTGCTTTAGTGCAGATGATCAGAAACCATATGATACTGTTTTGAACAGCAAGCTTACCACTGCCATATTCTAGATGTATAACTAATGGAAAAAAATTAGTTCCCAAGTTACTAGTTACTAGCACTAGCAAATCAGGCAAAATGCTATTAGTACCTAACATTTTGATACTTTAGGAAACATGTTAGATGATTGACAAGGTCAAGGACTCAAGGTTCAGGATCTCAGTTTGGTGCCTTAGGAAATAGGTCAATAAGACTGTAGGCTCCACTCGTTATTTTGCAGAGAAAAAAGACATATATATATAGCACGCATAAGACGTAACTTGAGGAAGTCAGTCCATTATTATTCAATGAGACTAGTTTTGACAGAGAATTACCAAGAACTAATGTCCTGCGATTCTAGAACAGCAGCAACTCTGATACTCAAGTACAAAACTCTTTTCCTGCTTCCTCTATAACTAGTTGACTTGTAAAACAGAAGAAGCAACTATATTGCTACTTCGGGAAAACACTATGCACGCAGAGCAGAATTTATTAAATAAGTAACCATAAAGAGAAGAAGTAACCCTCGACGGTATAAATCCTCCAGGAATATCACATTTTGACCTTTAGATTCCATGTTGCGATGGAGTAAAGCTCACATAGCTCGCAGGTACACTTGGGTTTACCTCTTGAAACTTGAGAATAACATAGGTTCGTGCTTCAAGCTAGAGACATCAAATAGCTCCATAAATCTTTGATCTGATACCCGAGCTTTTGCAGCAGCAAAGCGCTGATATTCATCAAAGACAGAAGTAAGGCACCACCTTTGCAATTTTCGAAAGCATCCAACTACACATCCAGTTCGATGCTGCAATTAGACAAAATGAAAAGTTATTAAACTTGGTTGTACTTGATGATGAGAAAGGATACACTGACATGTTCATACCTTTCCCCGTTTACAGTGGATTAATATGGGGTGGTTTTTCACATCTGCACATGAGAAACTAAACAAAATGAGCAAATAGTCCAATAATTTATTGGGTAAGACCGGCGTCTGTAAAACTACTTGATTTGTAAAAGCTCTTAGTTGTACCAAGAACGACTTTCAATGCTTCACGAATTGTATCTTCTGGAATGTTGACAAATGGCTCCTGAAAAAAAATAAAAAAATAAACAATGCATCATAAACCATCGCTCCTCAGACAAAATCTATCACGCGCGCAAGAAATCCAGCATAGAACACCCGACCGTCAACTTTAATTAATTCAGTTGCTAAGCAAGAATTGATTAGTGAAAGTACTAGCTCAAGAAACACAATGCCCATATTTAAAGAAATGATTTTTACGAATGGAACCACATATCTAACAACATAGTGATTTTTACGAATGGAACCACATGTCATTTACCATTCCCAGTTCTCAGTGACTTCAAAAACACTCGTATGCTTCTTTCTCGAAATATTTGTACATTTAACTAATAAAACAACACAATATCCATGCTCAAGGTTTTTAATCAGATAGCATGCAAGGTGAAATGGGCATGAAGACTAGGATGATCAATGAAATCTTATAGTTGGCAACACTTCACAAATAACCCAAAGCTTATTAATACATCCACCAGCGGCTTAGAAAAGCTATAAGTTCATGATGAGTAAATCAGTAAGTGATTTTCGAATTTGCACCAAGATTTCATTCTTAAAAACATTTATGCCTTGTTGATTCAGGGAATCACATCCCAAGTGCACCTGAATCACGCATGGAAACATAGTAACCAGAAAGTGTCCTATAGCATAAGACAAAAATTCAAACATTCAGTAATCAGTTAACCACCATATTACAAATTTCCAGTTTTCTAGAATCCATAGTACAAGAAGATGAAGAGGGAACATGAACAAAGACAGCCAGCTACATGATACCGATCTTTTAAGTTTGAGTGGTATGCATATGAATTATATATAAGAACAAAAGTATATCATCGAACCAACTAAATAATTAAGAGCAATCAATCAGCAAATTGACTATATACATGGGAATTTAAAATTAAAAAGCATATCCACTAGTCTAATCAAGCAACATAATTGCTAATCTAAAATTGATGGACGCCACGCTGAAATTCAATTACCTAAAGATTTTAAGTAATCAGTTGGTCAATAAAGTATGTTTACATAGTATATACAAATAGGCACATTATAATGAAAGAATGAAAAGAAATGAATGTACTGGAGTAAAGAGATTATACCTTACAACTTTCGATACCAAAGTGAAAAAGCTTGATTCCATTGGCCTTGAGAAACTCCATGTTTGCCTCTGGATAGGGCTCTGGACACAGATACCTGCAAAATCAAGTCAAAATCATCAATCAATCAAATACTAGTAGTAAACTAGAAGTATATTGATAGAAAGGCGTACAAGATGGAGGTGAGGGAGAGGGTATTGAGGAATGAGAAGTTAGCAGGATCAGGGAAGCCAGATCGGAATATGCCGTTATCGACCATGGAGAAGTTGAGGGGAGGGATGAAGAGGTCCTCGTCGTCATCGTCGTTTCGATGAACTGACGCTGCTTGCTGAGTAATGCGCAAGTCAGTGTTGTGACTGATTGCGCTAGGGTTTGGAGTATGAGGAGCGACACGGTCGACGGTTGACAATATGACTTGGATGGTTCTGCAAGTGTCGACGTCGGCGGCGACGTTTCTGGTGGTGGTAGTTGTAGAGGAAGCGTCCATTTTCATCAGCCGAGCCGTGACGAGCGGAGCCGAGTCCTGAAATTTGAAGTTGAGAGAGATGAATGTGTTTTTTATAGCGACCAAAAAATAAAAAAATAAAAAGTAAAAAGGGCAGGCGGCGTGGGATGCGTTCGTCTGGCGGCAGTTTTACCACGAAAACTTGGATTTGGTTCGGATTCTGTATAGCATGGTGCGTTTTACAATTAATTTTTGTTATATTTGACTATTTAAACAGCATTGTTTCAATCACATAAAAGATAAAATTACATCGTTTTATTATTATTCTAAGTTTATAATTACTGAGCCCTATATAAAATAATACAATTTTTTTAAATAATATAATTTTGATTACCATCTATTCAAAACTACGTAGTATTATATTTTGACTGCAGGCTGCACCAGATTTCATTCCACTTTGATTACCCACCGTACGTTTTTTTTCTTTTTTTATAAGTCATTAATGGAGTGATGAATTGATTGATGAGTCTTTAAGTGGGATTAGTTTAGACGAATCATATTTAATTCATTATTGATTGTCTATTTAAGTGGCCATTAAAAGCCAAAGCTAGTAAATGTTTATTAGATAGTTTTGTTAATAATACAAGATCATTATTATATACTACTTATAAATTTAATTTTATTGGTACATCCAACGTTAAGAAATAAAGATTGAGATTCAAGAGTTCAGTAAGCACCGAATCTCACTACGCTGCCAATTAACTGCATCATTAGCTATTAAGAATATTTAATTAATTTAAAAATCAGTTGCTTTCAAACTGTTAAAAATATTATTGCAATGCAATAAATTGGCTGTTGCAATTTTTGTTACGTGAAGTATTTATTTTAAAAACCCGATAAAAGAGAAGAAGAAATTGGGACCATTGAAGGAGCAAGTTTGAGAAGGTACATTCTAAGGAATATACCTTAAAGGGGAACGACCTTGACGAGGCAGTTTTGTATTCTACTTGTTGTCGTTTTGGGAAACCAAAGAGCTATATACCTTTCCGCCACGTATTTACGTCGTCGTTTTGCTACACGCACTGAATATTTAGCCACCGGACCCCAAACGATACCAAATTAGAAGACTCTGTTGTTGTCATTTAGAGCATCCGCACCGCGGAAGGGATGTAGGACGTTCTATTCTAATTGTAGAACGTCCTCCGGCTCCGATTTGTGCAGCGGCCGAATGGAAAGAGGATGCGACGAGGATGCGAAGAAGACGTTCGCTGCTGCCTCCTCTCACAGAACGTCTGAGAGAACGTTCGGAATGAAGCGATTGGCTTCACGCGCTTGAATAAAGCCAGCGCAACATCTACCAAACGGTAATAATCAAACGGTTCTTTGATCTCAATCGTTAAATTTGATCTAACGGTGTATATTATAATTCCGTTAGAATAAGTTAAAAAAAATTTAAAAAAATATTTTAAAATTTTAAAAAAAATGACGTTAGTTATCATATTTTTTCAAGTATAAATACATCATAGGTTAGCTTACAAATCATCCAATCTCACTACAACATACACATAGACGTATATTTTTTATTTGCAATATGGCGGCTATATGTGTCAATTGGTCTACCTCCGAAGATGTACAATTATGCATATCATTTTGTCGTCAATCCGTTGATCCAATCTCCGGAAGTCGACAAAGGGTGAACAAACTATGGGAGAAAATTCACGCCGACTACCAACGAAATTGGGTGAGAGATGAAACTGATTTTGCGACTATTGAGCGAACTCAATCCGCTCTTCAAGCACGTATGTCAAAGTTGAAGCCGGCCTTGGTATTTTGGGGGTCTTGTCTCTCGTATGCGAAAAGAACGTTGGAATCCGGATGCAACGCTCAAGATGAGGTAATTATTTTATTGAATTATTTTATTAAGTAATTTATGTTTTATTTATGGAGTTTAAATAATTGAACCTTTTATTTATTTTAGGTGAGGAAAGCTCAAGTGATGTTTGTTGGAAAATACAAAAAAGCATTCAAACATTATGAATGTTGGGAACAAGTGAAGAATCACCAAACATTTGCTACGGTGGAAACCAACACTCCGCCTGCTTATCATTTTGAAGGTAATCCTATGGTCGATGAAGATCATGTGAGTGACCTAAATTTTGAAGATGAAGTGCCATCATTTGATACACCCGAAAGTAACCAAAGGAGTTCTTTGAGTCCGATTAGACCTCCTGGAGTGAAGGCCGCAAAGGACGCTAGAAGAAAAGGTAAGAAGGTTGCTAATGAGTCACAAAATCAAGCTTTACTGAGCATTGCTGAAAGTCAAAGACAACATTTAGAGCAAAATCAACAACAAATGGAGCGAGATTGGAAAATGCAACAACAAATATTTGATCAGAACCAACAAAAATTGGACCGAGAATGGAAGATGCAGGAACAACAATTTAACTTCAAAAAAAGGGAAGAAGAGACAAGGATCATGCTAATGGACACTGACATAATGACCCCAAAATCAAAGAAGTTCTTCACAAAAAGAAAAGCTGAAATCCTTAAACGCGTTGATGAGGATGAGGAGTACGAGGCTAGTGCCTCCGCAGATATCTCGAACTGTTATCGTCCATTGAACTTTGATTAGTAGTTCATCGTTTCAATTTTAATTCAGTGTGCTTTCAAATGTATTAATGTAATTTCAAATTTGTAATTCAATTGATATTTATTTTAATTTATGTTACTTCAAATTCATTATGATTAAATTTAGTGGATGGATTTTTTAGTGGATGAATTTTTTTTTGATTTTTTTAAATTATGAATAGTAATAGAAAGTTCTGTTAGAGGATGTGTGGCTGCGCAGAACCTTGAAGAATGCAGTGAATAGTAAACAGGATGTTCTGTCACAGGATGTTCTCTAACAGGATGTAGTATGTTATGGGTGCGGATGCTCTTACATTGGTTCGCAGGGTGTACATTGGGCCTTAAAATCAAGTCCAATAAAAGTTCAACATCCCGGCCCGTAGGGAGTCAATCAAGCCCGACTCTAAAGCCCGTTCATATTTGACAACGTGTCCTACCCACCGCGAAACTAGGGGTATTTTCGTCTTTTTAGTTGATGATATCTTCATGATTTACTTGTCTATAAAAACACATCTTCATGTAATGGTTAGGCACGCACTACCTGGATCAATAAGTTTCGGTTCGAGTCATGGGGTAGGATTGAATTCCGATAATCCTTTTTAAAAAAAAAGATCAGCACCGGAGCAGAATTGATCCACGACGAGGTGACGGCGGCGGAGAAAAGATGGTGACTCAAGAGAAAGATCAGTAGTCCTTCCGCCGAGGAAAATGTTGGTGCTTCTTCAAAATCAACATGGTGAAGCGAAAAGCAATCGCTGCCGCAGCGTTACTGAAATCCGAGACTCGATTCCGCGGCGTAAGGAAGCGTCCCTGGGGATTCGTTAAAAAAGGTACGCGTCTGGCTCGGTACTTTCGATTCCGCCGAGGAAGCCGCCAGAGCCTACGACGCTGCTGCCGTCTCTTTCCGCGGACGGGAGCCAAGGCTAACTTTCCGATCTTTTCTTCCACTGTGACGTCTATGGACTAGGGTTTTGAATCCATGTTTGATGGTGAGGAAAGTGGTGAACGTGGGGAGGGATGTGAGGGAGGAAGTGGATTGTAGAAGTGATTGTGATTCGTCTTCTTCAGTGATTGATTACTGTCAGGAGGGTAATGCGGATGTTTCCTGCTATATGATTTTGTTGCCCTTTGATCTCAATATGCTGCCTGCTTGTGACGATAGTGATGATCTTGTTGCTACTTCGTTACGTCTCGGATTATGATGAATCATACTTCAAATGTGCACGATTGGTAATTAACTGCTGCTTGTATATCTTCTTGCACTGTTGAAACTTCTAGTGTAATCTGATTAACATTGTGATGGTTGAAAGTCATTGTGCAAATTGCACTACATTTTATCTAGTGGGGGTTGCATCAGTTTTATGATTATGTTGCCGAAAGGATTGGGTTGATTAGTAAATTTTGTCTATGGAGCGTGTCATTTTTGTTTGTTTTGCATCAGTATCAAAGGTTCTAATTGAAGACGTCTGACCTGCTTCTTTATGCCAGTTTTCTGTATTTGAGGTGGATTGGTTTGGCATATGAAGCCCTAGAGTCTTTCAATCTATTGTCGATAATGTGAAGTTCCATTGCAGGCGCATTGTCAAATTATTAGGGGATCAAATTAAAGCCAAGTAAATATGATAAGAATGGGCTGCTCTGCTGGATGTTGGGTGTCATCAGACATGCCCATGTGCAAGTCACTTATGAGTTATGGAGCCTTGCATTCCATTAAGATCTATACTAGATAGCTTATGCATTAGCTTGGTTATCCCCAAATTACTGCTAACAGGTATGTCAAGTCACATTATGTGGTGTCAGTGTCACTTGTTAGATTTGACTCTACTGGGGTGCCTTTGCATCTTTAAATTTTCCTTTTGATTTGCATTGTACACTTATCTTAGTCTTTGTGGCTATTGTGCTTTGCCAGTCTGAAAGGAAGTTTCTTTTCACCAACTGGGTTGCAATTCTCAAGCCCTATCATGATCAGCATTATAGTACTAGTCTTCACTATATTGGGACCTTTGCTTCCGCTGCAGTTTCGGGAATCATCAATCATATCTTGTTAGAAACTCAGCTGAAACATAACTTGTTGGTATTGGAAATGCTTTAGTTACAAGCCAAGTGACTTGCTTGGAACTTGGAAGCTGACGTTTCCCAATGTTAAGTTTTGGTACTTTGAAAGTTGGATCTGTGGTTGATAGCTTCACTTCACGAGGAAACTAAGAACTTTACCAAGTAGAGTAAAGCTTCACCCTAAACCCACCATTGCCTCAAGTCTGTTTATTTATACTTGTTTTTAGCAAGATAATACCGATTGATCAGTTGTGACTTGGGAGAAGCTCCGAAAACATTGCCGTCAGATGACCAACAATGCCTTTCGGCTGAATGATGTCTGCATGAAATACAAAGACAGTTACTCCTTATTGACTGCTCATTGCGTTAAAAACATATTAGTAATTCAAAGATTCTTTACTAAAACTGTTTGTTTGGTTGTTGCCTTGTTGGATCGTATCCTATTCTTCTTTCATTACCATTTTTTCTTCAAAACAGGTGTAAATTTCAAAGTGCACCAGTTTGTATCTAACCTCTTGCTCAATGGAGTTCTTTCTCCTTTATCCAAACAAAGTGCTGATTAATAAGGTTGGTTGGTAAAGAGGTAGTAAATTACTCTACTTCATCTGCAGTACCAATAATCTTAAACTTCTTAGATGATCTTTCTTACATATATCAAACAAGTTTTTGATTAAAATATTGTTTTTTAACGCATAAGAGCTCACATGTTTGATGTTTCTTCAATTTTGATGTTTGCAGATAATATGGATGAACATGAAGATATTTCCATATGAGACATTTCGAGTAAAAACACAAACATGGGAATCAGCAAACTGACCTCATCTTTCCTGCTGCTCATGATATTTTCTGGGTCATCGGCAGCTAGCGGCTCTATGCTTGGTAAGGATGAAGACCATGCAGGTGTTTGCAAATCCATGGTGGAAAAGAATAATTATCCATGTGAAGAACACACGGTAGATTATGATTCAATTATGTTTTCGTCTTTTTTGATGAGTCGAATGGTTTTGGTTTCCTAAGTACTGGTGTTGTTACCTCCTAATTGGTGTTGTTACAATGTTTTCAGGTGACGACAGAAGATGGCTATGTTCTTAGTTTGCAAAGAATCCCATTTGGTCGCTCTGGCCGCTCCAACAATCAGCAACCTGTTCTTGTACAGCATGGACTGATGATGGTTTGGGCTTTACCATCCATTTATTAACTTCGTTTATAGTTGGATTTTCTTCGAGTGGCGTCATTAGCTGATTGTGCAAAAATGTAGGATGCAGTGTCATGGTTGCTCAGTCCCCCAACACAATCTTTGCCATATTTGCTCGCAGATAATGGTTTTGATGTGTGGATATCCAGCTCTCGAGGCACCGAACATAGCCGTGGACACACAACTCTGGTGGCTAACAGCCCGGTAGCTCCCATTACTGTGCTCCAAGTTTACATTGAAACTAGTTTATATACATTGCTTAAATTTCTTGCTTTAAGGAATATTGGGATTGGTCTTGGGACGAACTGGCTGGTTATGACCTCCCTGCAACAATACATCATATTCAACTAACAACCGGACAAAAAATTCACTACGTTGGTCATTCATTAGTAAGCTCATTCATTTTGTACCTTAGAATAATTTCTTTCTCAAGTTATTTTTACTTAGATTTGGCTTCCTTTTTCCTCATTTACTGAAAACGCAAAAGGGAACCACCATACTAATGGCTGAGATTTCTCAAGGCCACCTGATAAATAGTCTGAGATCGGCTGCATTGCTCAGCCCCGTAGCATATCTTGGCAACTTGACATCTGAATTGGGGAATCTTATAGCCAAAGGATATGCTCCTGAGTAAGATGTTCGCCCCTTGTCACAATTTAATTCCAGTCTGAAAATATGTTGAGTATTTCCACTAATGTTTTGTTTTTTCCTAAACAGATATTACATGCACTTGGTCTATACGAATTCAATCCTAATTTGTAAGTCAACTATTTTTACAAATCTTTTTCACATGTCCTATTTTACTTTATATGATCCAGATAGAATTTTCAACAGGGAGATTCTATCGCGACTTCTGACCATAATCTGTGATGAACCCAATATCGACTGTACCCACCTATTGACAGCATTCACAGGTAGGCAATAATAAAAGCATTCAGTATGTTGCTAGCATTTCTCTATATACTTGTTTCGTTCTGCTTATTGCTTTCTCTGTAGGCCCAAACTGCTGCATAAATCCTTCTGTCATGGACGCTTTTTTATGTTACGAACCTCAAGCAACAGCAATGAAGAACCTCATCCACCTAGCACAAAGTAAGCTTAAGTCAGATATTTCTCGAAAAAATGAACTTAGGATGGAATCTGTTGGCTGAAATATTTTTTGAACAGTGATCAGAAGTGGAAAAATAAGCAAGTATGACTATAAGAACAGCAGTGCCAACATGCATCACTATGGACAATCAACTCCACCCCCTTACAATATAAAGAACATCCCTAAAGACTTCCCTCTATTCCTCGCATATGGAGGGTCTGACCAGCTTTCAGATGTCACCGATGTGAAACGGCTCATCCAAGATCTGAAACAGCATATCAAAGATAAGCTCGTAATAAGTTACATACCAAACTATGGACATGCCGATTTTGTTATTGCTGAAAATGCTAACAAAGTATTATTTGAGCCTCTCATTTCCTTTTTTAAGCTTCACTGACAGACAGCTTAGCAGTCTACATCCTGTCACTGTGAGCTATAATTTCGCTCATTGCTATTTTCAAGATTGTTGCAAGATTTTTGCTATTTGTCCGTATCCATCTCTGTTCTGGCATGTTTTTAATGAACTCATCTGTCCCAAACAGCTCATCCTTATTTATGATGTACCTGTTTTATTCCTAATGCTTGTCTTTTACCTTCATATAATTTTTATATCAAGCTTCATTCAACAGTTTATTTGCCGTTTTCTTCTAGTTTCCATTTTTGATGTCCTGAATCTAAAATGTTTTTAATGTTGAAGTTCGACATAAAATGTGTGATATTAACCGAGTGTTCAAGTATTTAGCTAAACTGCAGTTAGCATGATGTCTGTCTGAAATCATCCATTGTTTTGCTTTTCGCAATTCCAGGCATGTTTATATGACTCTGTTGTCTATATAGTTTTTTTTCATATTGCATTTGTGAAAAAAGTGGGCTAGACGGAATAGTACTGTATGTTCCTGATGCCGTTGTGGCGCGCCGGTTTAAAGGTATCAAATCCTTTACATTGAAGAAAAAAGTTATACATAGGAACATTTCAGTATCTTGAACTAATGTGTTCGTAACTGTATGAAACAGGTCAAGTATCTGATCGTGGTGAACTCGAAACGGAACTAATTACTTCAGGCAAAATCTGCATGGAGTGTTGGATTCATATATTCAACAATAGTCTGAATAGTCTTCTCTGTGGGATGAAATGCATCCCAAAAAACATACTTGTCTGCATCGTCACAGGTGAATGGATTGTGCCTGTTGCACATGAATCCCATCTCAAACATCCCCGTGCCGCAACATGCTTGTGCTGCAACTTCAAACCCTGCAACATTAGTGTATCACATCACTCACTACGTTGCACAACTGGTCCCATAGGGAAGTGTCAGTGTCCGACTATCACGCGTTTAACAAGTCACTTTTCAGAAAAAACAGGTAATCTTCATACTGAACCTGCCCACTCATATTAATTTCCTCACCAAGTTTTTTTGCGCATTTAATGAAAACTTCTAGACTAAATTTTATAATATCCTGAGCTGCATCATATTCATTTTTACTTCTTTGCAGGTCTTTGCAGATTTTATTCAACAGTTAAACCATAATGATTAAAGAAAAAAATGAAGAAAATATTTTTTCGGAGACTCACCGAAGAGGGAAGGCTTTTGAATGATCTCGAGAAAGATAGGATACAGATCAGAAAAGTGTATCCTTATCCCATCAAGATTCTCATTCAAGTAATTACCCAACCCTTCCAGCTTCACATTGAATTCAGTTGCAACACTGTTGTATTCCTCGTTACATTCGAAGTTCTGGAAGAAATCTATCGTCCGCTCCAGTGGCAGACATCCCATTGGTGGCAATGATGTTAAAGATATTTTTCTGACACCAAGGCTATAAATTTCTGTTATGAAATTTTGAGTCAACTCGAGGAGGAAATCACTGTACTCCGTGGCAGTGAACTGAGACTGCCTGTAAGGTAATATGTAATAATTTTCTAGGAAGTCATTTGTGCCTAAGCTTACAATATACAGTGCTTCGGATAGGATTTGATTCGCTTTTGCTTCGCCTACATAGGCTTTCAGCCTTTGTTGATACTCCTTGTAGTACTCAATTTCCTTCCACAGTGGAATCACATTCTGAAAAAATTCACAGTTACTTTTGGTTATAATTACTTTAGTTTTGATTATTTCCATTCCAGTTTGCCTAACGTAAAGATGGAACAATGATTGCAGGCTTACCATTACATCAGAGGTGGCATTGTCGAAACCAGTGCCAGCAGACGCAAAGTTTACACCAGTAGCGAAATCTGCAATGGTATAGCTTGGATCCAAATATGCAGGCACAACTGGCTTAAGTCCAAAACCTTCAGATATAAAATCCGGCCCTACTCGACCGTTGCAGAATCTCCCAGTAGCCTTTCCACCAGTGAAATCTCTGCCATAAGGCTCAAAGTTGCACCTCAATGGAGTTGGGTACCAGTTGTTATTACCCGCATCGACAGACGAATCACCAAACACAATCACTGCTGAAACTTCTGCATAAGTTTTAACTAGTGTCAGAAACATGTATGAAAAGAACATCAGTGACCGAGTTGCATACAAACTCGAAGCCATTGTCGGAAAAGAAATGGTTGAATGTCTGAAAAACATATGAAGTGTGAACACTTGAAATGATCAATGTAAGACTGTATGAGTAGCTGTAGCAGAGTTATGGAGACACAAAACATGAAATTTTAATTTATAAGATTAGTTGAGGAAATTTATGATCCATACTCCTACCTGTATTCGGATGCCTTTTCTTAATCACATTAATAAAAATCATTTATACTAACATGTGTCACATAATTAGGTTTAGTGACAAAAAATGATAGACTTGTTCCTCAATTGCAGCAATGAGACCAGCTCAAAGGAAGTTACATCCACACAACAGTAACTGAAATAACTACCTAAAAATAGCTCAAAATTCCCTTTAAATTCCAACACAAAATGTTACATTTTTCACTACAAATTCGACGCAAATATACGCGTAAATGGCGAACTTAAGGGGCTCAGTTTTGGTGATTTTCTGCATTGCATTATGCATTTTAGCTTTACAGAATGTGGAAGCAGATGATCAACATATTAGCTATGGTGCGGTCGGGAGAGACCGAGCTAAATCATGTGGAAGTAGTGGAAGTTGTGAGCCAGAACAATCAGCTCCTTATAATAGAGGGTGTTCACATCAACACCAATGTAGGGATACGGGAGATCATCCACGGAAGTTAGAGGAAGAGGAGGACATGCCTTTGGTTCCGGCGGATAATGATGATGATGGTGATGATGATGACACTTATAAACGTCTTCCGGTTCCGGATGGTTTTTCCGGAGACGCGTCTTTCCAGGCTGATTTTGTTGTCTTGGGACATTAATGTTTAAACTGCGCACACGTGACACATTTTATACTTTGATCTTATGTTTCATCTTTTGTTCATTTTATGTTTCTTGATCAGTTTATTTATTTATTAAGCTTCAACAGTAAAATATTGTGAATGTATGGAATGTCAAACTTATTTATTATTTTTGAATAAAATTTAAATTATTTATTTTTCAATTATTGAAAAGTGGAAATAATATTTGTACATATTTTTTATGAAATGATTTTGTTGATGCAAATAGAAAAAAATATACAAGTGGAGTAAATTATTTAATGAGATTTAGTACATAAAGGAAGGACAAACAAGGAGTGATGTGGTTAACGCACCGACAATACGCTGCCGTTTCAATTGACTGGAAAGAAGATAAGGAGCGCTGGACGAGCGAGAAGTCGGCGACAAGGACGGTGGTGGATTCGATGAGGTGAGATTTCGATTCAACCATTAGTTTCAAATTTCGTGTTTTTCTAACCGTTGCATTTTTCTTCGATATTTCTTGTCGAATTATCGGACAAATAGTAAAGTGGTTCATTCTTTTTTCAAATTTTGTTCTGTAAAAAACTGCAGAAATTACGGCGGCTGGAAATTTCGTATTCTGAATTTAGTTTTGCAGTAATCAACAAAACTAGCTCGAATACATGATGATCAAATTCATAAATCAACTTTCAGCATGGATTGACTCACACTTGATCTGCTAGCACATTTGCACGAAGAGAGGATCATCATACATTAACAAAGATTTTGAAGAAATGGTTAGAACTTAGAAGAGGATACAATAACAGAGGTTTTGACACATTTACATGGAAAGTATCATGTGGAACCTCCATTTTTTCATGGATCCATGGATCCTCTTTGCATTCGTTGATTGCATTTACTGTTTGCATTTTGGACGCACCAGATTGTGTCAGCGCATTAATGAGCATGTGCAACTCACGTGTGCATTTGTCATGTGCAACTCACGTGTGCATTTGTCATGTGCAACTCACATGTGCATTTCAAAAATGCAAACACGTGGCACAATCTGGTGCATACAGAAAATGCAATCAAAGGTGATGAAGGGGGATCCATGAATCCATGGAAAGAGGGGGTTCCATATGATACTTCCCCCACATTTACATATGATGAAATTAATTTTGCACAAGGAGTAGCCGTCTAGCGGTCAGCCACTCGGTCTCTGATTTCAGAGATCGGCAGTTCAAACTCTCATAAGTGCATATCCGCCTTGAGTATGGGGCTTGTCCAGCGATGAGCCGATGAAATAGTAATAATTTTTTTGTTATAATTTTCCTTTTAATTAAATTAACGATTATTCTTAAGAATTTTTTTCTGAAGACATTATATATTTTAATGGACGAAATGACTTTATCTTAAAATGAAATTGAGTAATCATTTCCATTAAAATGAATTACATGTGAAGCTTCAGCTCAACACTCAACAGCCAAGCGCCTGGATCTAACAACTAGCGACGAGACGACAACTACTACGTGGTCGGCCCACCGCAATATCTGCCGATCCTGATGCAAACAGCTTCGCACTTTCTCTTGTTTTTATTCAATAACTATTTTCAATACTAATTTTGTCTGATTTTGTATATTTGTTTAAAGTTTCCATTTTGTCTCCGATTTTGAATCGTTTCTCACACCCCTAGTTTGCGGCCTTTTCCATTGACGATTACTGAAGGCAAAGTTGCTTGCACGCCAGGTGTTTGATGATTTGCTACACTGGTTTTGATCCGAGTGTTTTGCTTAGTGTATAATAATTTGGCTTGAATCTGATTGTCTTTGGGTAGGGTTTGACTTTTTGCTTCATATCAGTTCATATTTTGTGCAAATTTGATCTCTTTTTGATCTGGGTATCATAGTTTGGTGATCGATTTTACTGCATGTGTGGATTCATTTTTCAATCTGTCTTTTTGATCTTCTTGTTTTGTTATGTATGGCTGAAAGTGTGTTGCTTCTCGTCTTCTTTTCATTATTGTTAGGGTTGTCCTGCCGATTTAATTTCCGTTGCCCGTGTTGCTATGCTAGCATACAGGAGTGTCCGGTGATATTAGCATCTGAAAGCATGTGTAATCTGTTTAGTATTCTGCGGCTTATTTAGCCTCAGTGGAAAGAAAGTATTTTTTTCGCAATACCAGTTTGGTGAGAATCAGCTAGGGGTGTAGAACAGTAGTTACTGCTCTTGACAGATTAGATTTGGAGAACTAAAGTAAATGAGGAATATAAAGAAAGAGATATAGGATGATTTTCATCATTTGTGTTTGTTAATGATCAGATCAAGAATTTAACCTATTTACATGTTAAATGTTGCAGATCTCAACTGTGGATCATGGGAGGTGCCATAGGAAAGGCTGAGTCACCTAAAAACACATGGATACCGGAATCTAAGCTTGAGGTTAAGATGGTTGAGGCTATGCAGCGTAGAGCAGCTAAGGGAAGCTCTTTGAGATCATTCAACACCATAATACTGAAGTTCCCCAAAATTGACGAGTGTTTGAGAAAGTGCAAATCCATTTTCGAGCAGTTTGGTAAGTGCTCATTTTCAATTTTAAGTAATGTATTTTCCGACCATTGATCCAGAAATTCATATTAATCACCTTTCCACTGTTTACTTAATTTCATTCATAAAGACGAGGATTCAAATGGAGCGATAGACCAAGAAGAGTTGCGACACTGCTTTGATAAACTAGAAATATCATTTTCCGAGGAAGACATTAATGACTTGTTCGAAGCATGTGACATTAACAATGATAAGGGAGTGGAATTTAAGGAGTTCATTGTGCTTCTTTGCCTTGTTTGTCTGCTGAAAGATGATCCCACTGCCCTACATACAGTATCCTGAAAAATATTGTTTGCAAGTTTTTAAGTGCTTTTCGTTCCCACTCTCAAATAACTCATAAATAGGTCAGGACAGTCTAGACTGTAATGATCATGGTGGTACCTTTTAAGATACATAATTTAGTTATGAAACGTTCATACATAATACCAGTGGGTTGCTTGAAACGTTCCTCTTGTTATTTTCCTTAATGTGGTTAGAAATCAGGGATAGAGATGCCACACCTGGAGACCACATTTCAGACAGTGACTGACGCATTTGTGTTCTTAGACAAAAACAAGGATGGTTATGTGAGCAAAAGCGAAATGGTTGATGCAATTAATGAGACCACTCAAGGGGAACGATCTTCTGGGCGCATTGCCATGAAACGATTTGGTCCGCTCTCTTTATTCTTAATTTTATCAAATTCTTGTAAATAGCAGTATTGACAAGACAAAGTTAACTGTAGCTAGAATTACACAATCAATTTGACATTTATTTTACACGAGAATCTTACTCCTGCACTCTTTGTTTTTGCAGAAGAGATGGACTGGGATAAAAACGGCATGGTTAATTTCAAGGAATTCCTATTTGCATTTACTCGCTGGGTTGGAATCGATGATATGGAGGATGAGGAAGAAGGAAATGGTGAAAGCGAAGATTCAGAATAATAAGCTGCAGCTTACATGGATACTATAAGGCAGCTTCTCATTACATAAACTGTTCGCTTTGAAACTCAAATACTCGATACAACTGTTGATTCCAATAAAACATATTTGCCAGGGACATGCCATTCAGATCTGTAACAGAGGAAAACATGTTCATTACATTTTATTTTTCGCAATTTCATGAATTTGATTAATTTAACAATTGAGATAATTAATTTTTAAGGGATTAAATAATCGAATTAAATTAATAAATTATTTATGTAATAAAATGCGAGTACGGAGAAGAAGACGCATTCACAGAGTACTTAACTTTTCGCCGTTGCGAATTCGATCGAACGTGACCAGCGAGTGAGTCATGACGGAAACGATTCCGATCAAGAGTCTCCACAGCAGAGACTATCAGGGTCACAAAAAGAAGGTATCTTTTTGTTCGGATTCAGATTTTACTTAAACCCTAATTTTCCAGTGTCAAAAAATGTACATTGCTAATGTGATTATTGAATTGAGATTCGTTTAAATTTGAGTTGAGATTTGATGGTGTAGGTGCACTCAGTGGCATGGAATTGCACTGGGACGAAACTTGCTTCTGGCTCGGTTGATCAGACTGCTAGGGTTTGGCACATTGAGCCTCATGGACATGTTAGTTATTGGTTATGATTAGTCTCTATTTTGATTTTTGTTACTCTTATTCTTATTATATTGGTGATGCGTGTATGGTTTGATGATCAAAATGCTTACTTGTAATTTTGTACTTGTGTTCTTTGTTGATGGAATATGTTAGATGAGTGTCTATGCTAGAATTAGATTAATTGTGTGGTGAAATTTTTAATTTGATAGTTTTATTGCAGGGTAAGGTGAAGGACGTGGAGTTGAAAGGGCATACGGACAGTGTGGATCAACTGTGTTGGGACCCGAAGCATGCTGATTTGGTTGCAACCGCTTCGGGTGATAAAACTGTTAGGCTGTGGGATGCTAGGAGTAAGTGCTCACATAATATTTGTAGTAGTCTACTCTCAAATGAATAGTTATGCAGAATTCTGTAATCTAAGATGCATTCACTTGTAGTGCTGTTGGAAAGGATTTTATTTGTTTTCTAACTTGTTTTCTTGATGAAATATTTGGTACTTTTAGGTGGAAAGTGCTCACAGCAAGCAGAACTTAGTGGTGAGAACATCAATATTACCTATAAACCAGATGGAACACACGTGGCTGTTGGAAACAGGGTAATATTTACAGTCTGAATTCAGTGACCTTTGCATATGTCTAAGATCTGTTGATCTTCTTTGCATCTAGCCTGTTTGATTTGATGAGAAACTTTATGGTGTATGCAGCTGTTTTTCTGAAAATTGGATTTCTCTTTGTCTCTTATCTTGATGTTTGTAGGATGATGAACTTACAATATTGGATGTCAGGAAGTTTAAGCCAATTCATAAACGCAAATTCAACTATGAGGTAATGCTAATTAGACGTGACTTATTCCTTGATTTTATTCTTAAAAGTTTGAAATGTAGAAATTTGTTTAACAAACTGTAAGTTACCGATGATTCACTTTTGTCATAGAATTACTTTGGTATAGGTCAATGAAATTGCTTGGAACGTGACTGGGGAAATGTTCTTTTTGACAACTGGAAATGGTGAGAACACCTTATTGCGTCCAGTTTAGTGCTTGCCTGAGGAAATGATGAAATTTCTTGCACTGTTAATAGTGATCAAAATTTGTTGCCCAGGTACGGTTGAAGTGTTGACATACCCATCTCTTAAACCACTTGACACGCTCATGGCTCATACAGCTGGTTGCTATTGCATTGCTATAGACCCCCTTGGAAGGTCATTTTCAGATATGTTAAAAAATAGACTCTTTAAATCTAAGAATAGATTGTTTCAAGATGTTGTTTTCTTACTGTTGCAGGTATTTTGCCGTTGGAAGTGCTGATTCCTTGGTCAGCCTTTGGGACATATCAGAAATGCTTTGTGTTAGAACATTCACAAAACTCGAGTGAGTTTTTTGGTAGCGAAGCTAGAATATTTTCTTCAAATATTTCATTTCTTGCCCGATATGTCGTCATACACCTTATGTCTGTAATGTAGATGGCCTGTCAGAACAATAAGCTTCAATTACACAGGGGATTATATTGCTTCTGCGAGTGAAGACTTGTTTATTGATATAGTAAGCAATTGTTATCTTGTATCACTTGCTGTTGTCATGTGTTATTGAAAACATGTAGTCATATATATACTTAGTGAAATGTCAGTCAGTTAGGGTTTTCCTTTATTCAGTATATATACATGCATGATAATGTAATGGTGAATGTTCTCTGTTTCCTTCAGGCCAGTGTGGAAACTGGGCGTACACTGCATCAAATCCCTTGTAGGGCTGCTATGAACAGCGTAGAGTGGAATCCTAAATACAATTTACTGGCTTATGCTGGAGATGACAAGAACAAATATCAGGCAGACGAAGGTACCTCAAATCTCATCCCTCTAGTTAGATCTGCACATGTATTCTGTATTTCATTATTGTTATTATAATATTGACCATGTCCTTCTGGCAGGTCTTTTTCGAATATTTGGTTTTGACAGCAGCTAAGTTTCCAGAAAAAACAACTTACCGTCTGCTAGGCCCGTTGGAACTACGCAATCTAGAATGTCTACTTATATCATAACTAAAAATGTCGCACGCAAATTTTACGCATCCAACTTGTCCATTACTTAGCTATGCATCACATACATGATGGGCAAACTTCTTGTGTCAATTTTAAACTTAAAGCATTGCAGAATATGTGCAGCCTTTCATTCACAAAAAAGCCTCCCAAAGTAAACAGACACATGGCAAGACATCATATAGACTGGTTTTGACTTCCACCCAGTTCAAGAGTTGTAGTCACACAGCTGCTAGTACTCTCCAAGACAACGGAAGGAAACAACCAGCTACATAACCTTAAGGGCATCCGCACCCGTTGAGGAAGTTCTATCTCGTTGAGAAATTTCTCGAGAAGCAATTCCTATTACTAATAGCAATCTATACAGTTTATACACCCATCACTGTTTCGATGAGATACTTCTATTACTATTCACATTTTAAGTTCAACTTCAAAAAAAATTGTTACGTTAAATTTTGTTATTTGAAAGTATTAAATGACAAACAAATTAAGTAACACAATTAAACTTGTTAAATTATTTAAACATCAAATTAAAAATAAAAATGACAATAATTATTTAAACATCAAAGATATCTATGTTGCATTTTTATTTTCTGTTTTTAATTTTCTTATATTGTTTTTTCTAATGTATTGTTTTTAATTATGTTTTCAGAGAATATTTTGGATTTTTGTTTGAACTGTTTTTTATTTTTAAAGGTTCAGCCTTAAATATCAATAATTAAAATAAAACAAAACAAATTAACGCACCGATCCTAAACCCTAAAACGGCGACGACGATTGAAGCAGCGCGGTGATAATTTGTCTTTCTGATTTGAGGACGTTCTCCAAGGCGATCTAGACGAGATCGTCTCCAAGCTCGTTCTATCTCCTCTGGAAATATCTCTCAACCGGTGCGTCGAAAATTGCTGAGAACGTTGTTTTAGAATTGGCAACCGGTGCAGATGCCCTAACGAACATGAATGTGTCGCAAGCTCCTATTGGAAAACTCCTGTCACGTCTAGAGCCAGCTCCCCTTTTGTTGCTGTAACCCGGGTACTGATACTGCCAGAAGGAGACCCTTTGGAGTAACTGCAACCCCTTCTGCTCGGCCAAGCTCTCTAAATTCCACAGATTGAAAGGGTGAGAGGTCTTGTGAGTGACATGAACTTCTCCACCCTCATTTAACATCTGAGATGCGCCCTCAAAAAAGTCCCTAACCACATTTTGATGAAGACTACAAAAAAAGACCACAAAAACAGCAAGTCAGCAGTGGTACTCATGTAGTAGGTATCAGTAGAGCCTTACTTAATCTGAAGCTGATCATGCTCGCGGAAGTAGAAACCAGCATGTGGGAAGTTAAAGATGATTTTGTCAAATTTATGGTCCATCAGATTTGGATGATACGCCATTGAAGCTGCATCAACTTTGTGTATAACAGTGGCCCCAAACTCTTTCAGCTTCTTCAGATTGTCACTAGCTTGACTGTATTCAAAAACTTCAGCTGGCCAAAATATCAACATCCCCACAAACATGTTAACTAGAACTCAACTGTTTTTAACACAATGCTGGCTTATTAACTTACCTATGGAATCAAGTGATGTAGCTGTAATGTTTTGGGCAGAACCAAATGCCTCGGCAAGACATTTACTGAAAGAGAAGTCACCTTCTCCTACCAGAAGAATCTTGTGTTTACTTGTGTAATGCATGATGCATTTCTCCACAGCTTTCTGATCCATATTTTTCTTATCAGCAGCAGCTGCAGTTGTGTTAATGCTGTCTGCAGGGCTAATCTGTCCTGCTAATATTAACTCCATTTTTAGCTAAAGCTTCAAGTAACGGATGATGCTAAGTTTCTATTTATATGAGCTTTGCTACTACAAGTGTCAACATACTCTACACCGATTTTACTCTTTTACCCCTGGTTTGATATTTATGAGCCTGATGCCAATCAATCCCTCAAGAACGTCAAACAGCCATTTTCTGACTTGTCTCATCATGTCAAAGATCTTAGAGACAATCATTTTTGAAACTGCAGACTGCAGTTACTAGGGAAAATAACATTGATGTTTCTAGCCAAAAAACATCATTGGTAAGATGATTTTATGTGACAAATGACTCATTGTTGCCAAACTGTCTGTCTAAGACTAGTAACAATTTGTAGCTTGTTGCAGATTACTATCATTTTATCAGGCATTGCAGGAGAAGATGTTGGAAGAGCAGCCATACTATTGCTACATTGCGGCGGACGGCACTTGTAGTTCATCATCATCAGTTCCGAAGTATCTATCTCCAAACTCACCCATGCCTGGAATAACACGAAAATCTTCATTCAACCCGATATCAATCTCAGATGTGACTATTTTCACTCGAGGAAATGTTTTGCAGACAACATGGACTCCTTGTGGTGCCTGGAGAAGTAGAGAACATGGTTGGGTTCAGAATGGGAAATTGAAAATGTGTAGAGATATAAGAAGTTGAAGCTTGAGGATGTTACTGTATCTTACTGATATGAGGTTGAGAAATATAATGTTTGATTCCGGAACACCTTTACGAATGAGTAGTGAAATTGCTTCCACAGCTGAGTTTCCTGGATTTAATTTAGTAACCTTAGAAAGGTTTTAAATAAAAAAGATGGGAAACTTTCGAATAATATGGATTGGCGGAAGAAATACCTGTGCCGAGGATTGGATCCAAAAGCAATACATGACGATCAGAAATATCTTGAGGCAATTTCTCATATATTAACTGCCAGCAAAGCTTAAAAACGTCAGCCTTATATACAAAAATTATATGAAACACAGGATGGAAGTATGGGAAGCAAGAACAAACCTGTTGACCATTGTCACCTTCACGATGAATAAGAATTTTTCCAATCTTGATACCTTTACAACAAGCTCGCAAGGCATTTTCCATACTCTCACCACTAACATCATTTGGAAATAAAGAGTATGAAAACCTAAATACAGATAACGCACACTGCCCACAGGAGAGCATACACATACCTTCTAATAACAGAAACACCACATAATCTCTTACAAAAGTCCACGCCACTGTACACGGATTCTGAAATAGTAGAGCACTATGAGTAAGTGAACTTGACAAACTTCCAGTAATCAGCCATATGGCAAAAACATGGGATGGCACACAGTGCATTATGTGCAGCTACTAAATCATGAGTTGGAGTTCCCCTAGTTACGTAATGCCTCACCAGTTGGAGTGATTACTTGCTTCTCCGTAAATGGAAGGTGGCCAAGCCCATGCTCAACAACCTACTAATCCGGAAAAACAAAAGGTTGAAGATGTAAATAATAGATCTTAACAAAGCAATATCATGGCAATGGAAAGGAAAAAGTAGGGGATGCGCACCAAACGTATCAACCGATCAGAATAGAACACAAAGTCGTGTTTAGTTGTTTTGGCATCGCGTATGAGTGTGTGCATGCCCCGTATCTAAATGCAGAGCCAGTGTCAGAGTCAGATGATATTACAAAGATTTATGAAAATTACTGCATAGAGGCCAGCATAAATAATTGAAATGTCAGAAAAACAAAGAAAGATATAGGAGGCTCAAATTGGACCTGAAATGTTGATTGGATGACATATAAGTTTGGATATATTTTACAGAGATCATGCTGACCGAGCTTTGTACGTATATGTTGCACAATCAAATCGATAGCAACGTGATTATCTCCTCCGTTAGGAATAATAATATCTGCATACTTTTTTGTTGGAAGTATAAAGTCGTCGAAAGCTGGTTTGACAAACTTTGAGTACTGTAAGAAAATAAAAGCATCAAGAGTTAGTTTCAAACAAAATGTGAATTTTAATAATGTTTGGTTCATGTAAGCATTTTCATAATTTCTGTCATCGCATCTTGAAAGGAGCATATCATTTATGGTGAAGATTTTACTAGTCACCTGATCAAGAACAGCTCCAATATCTCTACCCTTCTCGCCAGTGTCACGTCTTATTCTTCGTGCAAGGCGTACATCAGCATCTGCACTGGAAATAACACAACGTGAAGCTCATTTCCATATAAGATCACTATATTGTGATTCCAAAGCGCCGTGGGAAAAAGGATTATTACAATGCACAAAAAATGAATCTACAAACTGGATGATAAAAATCTAATCTGTCTTGTTTCTAATTGTAGAAGACAGTCATTGACCTGTATCAACAAATATTTTCATGTTCATCAACTTCCGAATCCGGGAATCATGAAAAACTAGTATGCCTTCCAAAAGTATCACATCCGCTGGGTTTACCTGTCATATTTAAACATATTGGTCAACTTTTTCGTATTCAAGAAGCAAGTCTGTAGTCCTAATTAATTTCAAATTGTAGCATATTGTTGAGTGTGTTCATTCATGAAAGGATTCAATTTCTGAAGTTAACATTTACCCTTCTAGCTGGTAAAAGATTGTTCATGTAACTCTTGGAATCATACTTCGGAATATCCACTGCTTGCCCATGATTTAGCTTATCCATAGCACTCACTAGTTTCTCGGTGTCAAAAGCATCTGCAACAAAGGGTCATGATAAAGTACCGCAAACGTGATAGTAATAAGTCATACATCAATAAGGAATAAGGAATAATCACATGACATTAGAGTCCATGTGTAGACAAGTTAATGAGTGAAGAAGATGCAAAAAATGAGGCCGGATTACTAGTCAGAAGTCTTTTATGTAAAACAACACGACCATGTGGCTAGGTAATGAACATGTAGCAGTGAGCAGGGCAAAGAATCACCTGGATGGTCAAAGTTGTATTCATGAACTCTACTCAGTTCCTCAGTAGATAAATTATGATAGAATGCATCCTGTCATATGTGAAATGTCTGTGTTAATACAGGAACGAACAAGACTGATGGAACAGAACCACTTACAATGACAAGTCTGACAATATGTATTATAAACAACATGTGAGATTTAGGCATAATTCTAGAACACCACAATAATGAAACACATACAGTTGGAAAGGTAAAGAAACTACATTGTATGATGGTATATTGGTATTATTGTATGATACAGGCGACAGATTCTAGAACTAGTAAAATACGAATGAGAACCCAAATCACAAAATGATAATCAGGCCACAATTGCCATATATTTCCAGGTTACTGATCCAAGGAAATAGCATAGTTACCTGGTTAACAAGTACAACACGCTGGTCATGCAGCTGCTCAATTATCATTTCACAAACTGTATGCTTGCCCGATGCTGCACCCCCACAAACTCCTGCAAAATGATTTCTTTACTCAAACATGAAACTTGAACATGTGTCCATCATCCAGATTTAGAGAAATGGAGAAACTGATTTGGACCAATCATCAGACCATTGCGAACGGTTGGTTCATATCATCTCAAGTTGTAAGCCTACCAATTACAAAAGGCTGTCTGGAAACACTCTCCATCTCAGGAGCTCCTTGCTGGATACCATTCATATGAAATCCAGAAAAGTGTGCCTTTGAAGAAGCCTCAATCATATCAACTACTGATTTGGAAGCCATCAAGTTTTAACCTGTAAACAAACCCCAGCTGCACATCACACAGTTCTAAAATCTAAATCAAAAGCCAGTACCAACTAGAAGCAACCCCAAGTTTGCATTCCCTCTTTCCAATCCAAAATATATTCTTGTAGCCATCAAAAACCTCCAAATTAGTAAAGTGTACACATCTAAGGTTGGATGAACAGCAGGAGACAGCTCAACCATGTAAAAAACAGCTCAAATCAACTAATCACTAAGCATCAAAAACATCACAATTCACAAACCCTTTACTCAATACTCAAATTGAGAAGCCTACTGTTTTCAAGTTCCCATTTTTAAGAAATGGGCAGTCATAAATCTACCTGAAAAGCAAGAAAACGCATACCTGTAAGAGTAAGATGATTGCTTTCTGAAAGATGGAGACTTGAAGAGAAAAATGAGAGGACAATAATGACCTTCTGGAGAATTAGTGGCAAGAAATTATGAAATGATAAAAACATGGAATTTTTTAAGAAGCAGACAAATGTCTTGAGTAGTTCATACTATGCTTTTAAACTATGTTACCCAACAACAATATACTCTGTTTCTAATCTGTCCATGGCAGCCTGACGTGTTAACCAAATCTATTGCCAAAAATGAAATTTTGTTTCAAAAAGTCTCTCAAAACTGTTTTCAAAAGTTCAATTAAGTCAACCATACGCAACGAATAAGATGTCATTTGTACAAGGAAACAATTCATTACTTTACCTAATTATCACAAATTTGGATTCGAATCCGGTGCAATCGACAGCTGATATGATTTTAGAGTACAAATTTTAAATTACGACAATCCAAAAATTAAAACCATCATAATTTTAGATTATTTATTAGATGTATAAATATAAAATAAGGATATATCTACTATATTTAAAATGCAAGCATCCCTATTGACGGTTACGCTGAAGCCACATTATTTTTCCAATTCTACCCTTTTATTCTTATCTGCATTAACCGTTGTGAATCAACCGCTATGCATCAACTGCTATCCATCCTCGGTGTTAACCACTCCATTGATACTGCTTTGTGTCACAACTCTCCTAGCAATCGATATCATTAGACGCATCCACTGCTGCAATAAAGGTTTTAACCCTACGACCATGAGAATATATGCACAGATTTTTCTGTGCAAGAAAGTACTAGTAGTTATAATTGAATGCTTCTCCGTAATTTTATATCCAACATAATATCCTTAACCCAAAAAAATCTCTGGGCCGGAAAAAACATCAAACAGGCTTTCGGTTAACCAGCATTTGAGTACCGATTCAAAATCGTTGAAAAATATAAAAAAATGGAAGCGTCTAGAAGCACCCGAACCACCTCTCACACCGGAAGGATCCAGAAGCATCTCGCACGTATAAAAAAACTCTCCACTTCCAACCTCATCAATTCATGTTCGTAAAAAATCATCGCAAAATAATCTTTTCCGATCGTAACTCGCTTACTGCAAATCGATGGCTGAAACGGAGACGTTCGCTTTCCAGGCTGAGATTAACCAACTACTTAGTCTCATCATCAACACTTTCTACAGTAACAAGGAGATTTTCCTCCGCGAACTCATCAGCAACTCTTCCGATGTAAGTCTCTGGTTTTATCCGACATTTGTAGAAATTAAGGTTTGTGTTTTATGCTGATTTTGTCGTGTGTTTTTGTTAGGCTTTGGATAAAATCAGATTCGAGGGTTTGACGGATAAAAGCAGACTCGATTCACAGCCTGAGCTGTTCATCCACATTGTCCCTGACAAGACCAACAAAACTTTAAGCATCATCGATAGTGGAGCATGATTGGGCAGTTTGGTGTTGGGTTTTACTCAGCATATTTAGTTGCTGATAAGGTTGTTGTGACAACTAAGCATAATGACGATGAGCAGTATGTTTGGGAGTCACAAGCTGGTGGTTCGTTTACTGTGACTAGGGACGAGAAGGGGGAGAAGTTGGGAAGAGGGACTAGGATTACATTGTATCTTAAAGAGGATCAGTTGGAGTATTTGGAGGAGAGGAGGTTGAAGGATTTGATTAAGAAGCATTCGGAGTTTATTAGTTATCCGATATCTTTGTGGGTTGAGAAGACTATTGAGAAGGAAATATCTGACGATGAGGATGATGGAGAGGAGAAGAAGGATGAGGAAGGGAAGGTTGAGGATGTTGACGAGGAGAAGGAAAAGGAGGAGAAGAAAAAGAAGAAGATTAAGGAGGTTTCGCATGAATGGTCGTTGGTTAATAAACAGAAGCCTATTTGGATGAGGAAGCCTGAGGAGATTACAAAGGAGGAGTATGCGGCATTTTACAAGAGTCTTACGAATGATTGGGAGGAACATCATGCTGTGAAGCATTTCTCTGTTGAAGGGCAGCTTGAGTTTAAAGCTATTCTTTTTGTGCCAAGAGGGCTCCTTTCGACTTATTTGATACTAAGAAGAAGCCGAACAACATCAAGCTTTATGTCCGCAGGGTGTTCATTATGGACAACTGTGAGGAGTTGATCCCTGAGTACTTGAGCTTTGTCAAGGGTATTGTTGACTCAGAGGATCTGCCACTGAACATTTCCAGGGAAATGTTGCAGCAGAACAAGATTTTAAAGGTCATTAGAAAGAATTTGGTGAAGAAATGCATCGAGCTGTTCCAGGAAATAGCGGAGAATAAGGAGGATTACAACAAGTTTTATGAAGCCTTTTCGAAGAACCTGAAACTTGGCATCCATGAGGATTCTCAGAACAAGTCGAAGCTAGCAGAGTTGCTAAGGTATCACTCGACTAAAAGTGGAGATGAGATGACGAGTTTAAAGGATTATGTGACTAGAATGAAAGAGGGTCAGAATGACATCTATTATATCACTGGAGAGAGCAAGAAAGCTGTTGAAAACTCTCCATTCCTTGAGAAGCTGAAGAAGAAGGGATATGAAGTTCTTTTCATGGTTGATGCAATTGATGAATATGCAGTTGGCCAGCTGAAGGAGTTTGAGGGCAAGAAGCTTGTTTCTGCAACCAAGGAAGGTTTGAAGCTGGAGGAAACTGAAGATGAGAAGAAAAAGAAGGAAGAACTGAAGCAGAAGTTTGAAGGATTGTGCAAAGTCATCAAGGAAATTTTGGGTGATAAGGTGGAGAAAGTTGTTGTCTCCGACCGTGTTGTCGACTCACCTTGCTGCTTGGTTACTGGTGAGTATGGATGGACGGCAAACATGGAAAGGATCATGAAAGCTCAAGCTTTAAGGGACTCAAGCATGGCTGGTTACATGTCTAGCAAGAAGACTATGGAGATTAATCCTGAAAATCCTATCATGGATGAGTTGAGGAAGAGAGCTGATGCAGACAAGAATGACAAATCTGTAAAAGACTTAGTAATGCTTCTCTTTGAAACAGCCCTTCTTACTTCAGGATTCAGCCTTGATGATCCCAACATATTTGGAAACAGGATTCATAGGATGTTAAAGCTTGGGTTGAACATTGATGAAGATGCTGTTGAGGATGTTGACATGCCTCCTCTTGAGGAAGCTGAAGCTGATGCTGAAGGCAGTAAAATGGAGGAAGTTGATTAAAAACTTTAGTAGTTTGTTTGCTGTTTTTGCACTCTCTACCTGACGTCAGTGAAGTTTATCAAATGAAACATTAATGTTTTTGATGCAAATGTTCTTCAATATCTTTGCCTGCAGAACTTATACTTCTTACAAGAGACCAAAAGTTTTACATATGAAGGATTAAAGGCACAACTTGCACACTAGTTTCAAACTTTCAAGACCAACAGCTTCAAATTGTACGTGCTGTAGCGCAAATATTCTCGGTTCCCTCCAGTAGACCGAACAAAAAGAAATACTCAGAAAAATGTACTATTTACGCATATCATCGTCCTTTGGTTCCTCCAGAACAAATTCCGCATACAGGTTCTTCAACCCGATCACTACTGTGGTTATCAGAGGACCCATTATGGCACCCTGTAAAACATACGATAATAAGCCTTCATATCATTAAACTTCAAAACACATGGCTAACACAGTTTCGTGGCTGGAAACATATTTGGATACAGATTAGTATCATCTCGTTTATGGCATCATAAAAAGATCTACTGAAGAAATTAAGATTTGCCGTGGAAAGAAACATTACCTCCAGTGCAGATGGAAACAGTGTCATTCCACCGATAATGCTGAGCCCGGTAAGATATGCACTGTGGCCTGGCATACCTGCTTGAATTTCAGATATTCCATACTCCATAAGAATAAGATGGATCAGCGACAAACTTATAGCCCAAATGTATCTACCATCCAATACCAATTGTAGAGCAGCAGGAATTGTTGCAACACCAGTAGGGAAAATCGGCAGCAGAGGGCTAATAAAAGCAAGAAGAGTTGACATGTACAAGAAATGTATCGAGCAAAGCCTAAAAAGTAGCCACGTCAGACATCCTTGAAAGAAAGCAATCTCAGCAGTAGTTAAAAGGACTCCAGAGATGGCATTATCAAGAACTTCAACACATCGAGTCCTTGCCATAGATGATATAGGGATCATTGACACAACTTGCTCCGTAACTCCGCCAGACTCTGATGTAATGAGATAATAGAGAAGCGAAAAGAAAACGAATGACTGAGACAAGAAGTTGAAAACTTCAGCTGCTCCGGATAAAATTGAGCTCGTGATTGAAATTAAAAACTTCAAACCACCTCCAAGAACTGACGTACTACTAGCTATTACTTGATGAGAAACATCCATCCCTTTAAGTGCAAATGCTTTAGCTTTTTCAACCAAGTCTTCTCGCGTGATAATCAACTCCTTCAAAAGAGCATCCAGCTCGGTGTAGATCTGCCCCCACTCCCGATCACTCACTCTTTTCCTTAAACTCACAAATTTTTCAGCATAAGGCGACGGATTCATTAGAGAAGTTGTCTGTTCAGAAGAATTAACAGGCGGTTTAATTACGAAGTGCTTAATACCCGTCACCAACTCAGTCATGTTATATTGCATCGCCAAGCTATCAATTTGCTCCGAGACTGTCGTATAAAATTTGGTAGTGTAATCATCCACCAAACTCGGAACATCATTTTCATCCATCCATTGCTTCAGTCCAATCTTCTCAGTATAATTATTCTCTTCCACATGCGATTTCAACGAGATCACAGCATCCTTACCCTCAATCCCAACCTTATAAGAAAAAAATATAACACCCGTCACAAACCCCACGATCATCCCAACTATCAACCCAATGGCAACAATAGTTTTCAACTTTGTCAATATCCCCCTAGTGAAAAATGCGCTGATCGTACTCCTCCTAAAACTATTATTCCTAAATGACGACACAGCAGACATAGTTGACTCCACATTACTCAAACTAGACATAAACCCCAATCCAAGAAGCGCGAGAGACCCATAAACCCCAAGAACTTCATAAGCAATCACAAATATCCCAAATGACAACAGCCACCGCAAAACTTTAGCAAAACCCTTCCTTTTCCGCCTAGCAGCACCCGCATCTCGATTCCTCCTCCTCCTAAGCACAAATCCTGTAATGGCCTCCCTGATATCCCCAATCGTGCCTACAAAAACATGAATAACAGCAACAGGAACAGCCAACACTGTCTCAGTTAATCCTAACTTAAGAGGCTCAGACCAAAAATCAACTAGGGTTTCTTGAATCCCTCTTAAGGGAATTGAGCACAACACAGCCCATTGAATTGGACGTAGATATTCTTCAAGCAACTTGTACAAACCATAGAGTATGAAAATGGACAATAAGAGGCCAGCGTGAGCCATGGCTATGTACAGAGCTAGTTTGACCTGAGGGTCAGCTGACAGAGCTGTGGACTCTTTTTCATCAGCAACAGCTGGTGGTGGTGGTGGTGTTGTTGTTTCTGTTGGAGGGAATTGGGGTTGGGGTTTAGGAAGGTCTGGCTTCCGGGCAGAGGCCGATCTGAACATGTCTTTCCATGGGAGCGTGGTGGATGCGTTCTGTTGATGTTTGACAGAGTTGACCGCCGGAGAGAGCTCCATATTCCAGATGGGGTTTTGGGGTTTGGATTGAATTGAGTCAGCAATCCATCAAAGGTTCAAATTGATGAATCTAAGGTTGGAACATGGGGATTCGCAGATGTCGGCAGGGATGAAGAACAACTTTTGTGGTGGCAGATGACGAAAGAGAATTTGATGAAGATGAAGAGTTGAATTATTGACATCCGAGCTGGTACAGTAATGCTTCCAGTCCACGTCGGACTGCCACGTCATCATAGTAAAACACAGAAGATTAGCTTGTCGAACCGAACAAATTGAACCGAGTTATCACCGGTTCAATCAACCGTTTCGAACCGTTTTGAAAGTCTTTGTAAATGTGAACCCTTCGAGTGTCAATTTGGAAGCATTGTATTTACGAAGCGGAGCGATGCAGCAGATCCAGACCCAAACACCTCCACCGCCGGGAACGGCGACCGGAGATGCGCCGCCGAAGCAGGTGGCGCTAGCGATGGAAAGGCTGACGCAAGCTGGGCGACTTATAGCGGATATACGTCTCGCTGCTGATCGCGTTATTGAAGCGTTGTTCGTTTCGTCAGACGCTCGCAAACCGAACGACAGGCCTAGTCACTTTTTCATTGATGAAGATGCTTCTATTCGCCAGCACCTTAAGGATCTTCGCGATATTGGTAATTCGTTTTGAATTCTGTTTTGTTGTGTTGCGTTTGGTTATTTGATTTTAGGGTTTTGAATGTTGAAAGGTTTGTGTAAATGTGATAGGATGTAAATTGGAGCAATCTGGAGTGCTTAATGAATCTCTTAGAACACGGAGTAATTCTTGGGGATTGCATATGCCGCTTGTTTGTCCGGATGGTGCTGTTGTTGCTTATGCGTGGAAACGACAACTTGCTGGCCAGGCAGGTGCATCGGCTGTTGATAGAACTAGGTAAAAGCAGTAAGAGTGTATGTGCATTGACTTCTTCATATGAATAATAACAGTTATTCATGTGTGATGGTTGCTTGCGGGTCGTTCTACATCTTGACTGAACAATAATATTTGGTTTCTTTTAAGCTCAGTAAAATTGTTTGGGTTTCAGACTAGCCCTCAAGGCATTCACTGATCAGAAGCGAAGGTTTTTCCCTCACCTCGATGATGATGCAAATCGACAAACTAGTGCAAGTGAGCCACAAGCAAAGAGGCATGCTGGCTCTCAGCCATCTGTTGGTAGACGAGTGGAAGAGATGCATGAGTTTGGATCATTGTCCCATATTTTGAAGTGTTTGGAAAGTGAGGTTCCACAGATGAAAGTTTTTACTCATCAGCGACTAGAATGGCTAAAAAAGGCTGCCACACTTTCTTCCTCGTCCTCGCTTAATGATATTGCTGAAACGTCTAAAGATCATAGCTTTCATCATTCATCCACGAAATTAATACCGGGTTCAGATGAGCTTATGTCTGATTCTTCAGATGTCGATAAGACTGCTGTGATTGAACTATTAGTTCCATCTGTATTTAGGGCCTTGATATCATTGCATTCTGCGGGGTCTGTGGATCCTGACGCTGTATCATTCTTTTCTCCGGATGAGGTTCGATCAAATATGAGGTTCCTTATTATTCATTATTAATTTTTATATTTTATTCTAGCATCTCATACAAAACAACTGAATGCAGGGAGGCAGCTATGTGCATCCAAGAGGTGTATCCTGCTTTTCATGTTTTTAAACATGTTACGGTAATTTTTTATTGCTTCAGTAATGACTGTGTATCAGTGCTCCACTCTAGTTCACCTTAAATTTTGTGCCTTCAGTTAGTTCTTTAAAAATTTCAGGAGCATGCGTCCACAGCAATGCAGTTTTTTCTCAGTTCTCGGAGCAATGCAGCATTATACCTCCTAATGGTACTCATTATTCTCTGGTCTAGTAGCCATGTGGCTTGGAGATGATTAAAGCTGTTGTAATTTTTAATGACATTTGATGTGTGTTTTCCAGCGATGGATCGGCAAGTATCAATCACTCTTCTCAAAAGTTTGCAGGTGAGAACTGTTGTTTTTCTAAGATTTTGAAGTTGCCGCTTGTTTCTAATACTGAAATATTTGTTGTAGCAAGTGTGGACGATTGCTTTCAATGGACAAACAATCTGGGTTATTGTTACCCCCTGTAACTAGACCTTTCCGACATTATTCAAGCAGTCAAATGCTGACCAAGATACCCAGCACTTCAGGAAATGATCAGAATTCTGACTTGAACCATGCATATCATCTTGGTTGTCCATCAGAAGAAATGTAATCAGCATTGCTTGTTTAGGTAACTCTAAACTCTTTTAATAAGATATTATCTCTCTTGATGCATTTATTTACTAAATACATATTGGACGCTTACATTGAGTTTAGCTGTATCACTTCCCAAGTAATTCCATCTCAGTAATTCGTATTGTCATTGCCGTTTGCTCGCTTATGTATGTAGGCTAATGATGTTTGGAAAGTGCATTTTTCCATACTACACTTACCACTCAAGTAACAGCACTTCGTATGAGTCAAATAGGCAGCCATTTGTGCATCATGCTTGCAAAGGGTGGCTACATTTTTTTCAGGTTGTCATGCTGCTAGCCACTTCCAACCAAATCTGCGTTGCTGATCAGGAGAAGAACCTTTACGTATATGTAGGGCTTCGGAACCGTTGTTTGTTGATACGAAACAAATGTTCATTGGCGACGTATTACAGTAGGCTTAGAGCAAAAGAGGTAGTACTTGATTCAAGTAAAGCTAACTTAGATTGAAATTTGTGGAAATGCTGAAGAACTTGAATATTCTCTTCTTATGCATATAACTTATGGACTTTGATCTCGTCCTGAAAATCATTTTACTATTTTCCATATTTGAATCTTATTATATGTTCCATTTCATCATATCCCTTTTAACATGAAACATTTCTCAAACCCATCATGAAACATGTTTTTTCTCTTCACATGCTCAATCTATTACTAAAAATTATCACATCATGTCAACATCCTGCCAAAAATACCACAATCAGTTTAAATAATCTATCCATAACAACTAAATTAACCACCATATCAGGATCAAATTACATATAGACTATATCCTCATCACCATCATTCCAAAACAAGACTCTCTAATTACCAAATCAAACCATAAAAATCATTGTTGACCCAAATCAAGCCACTAATCATTCCCTCAAATCCTCATTTCATATACAACATGTCCACTCCTATAAATTCATCACACACTGTCACACTTCCTCTTCATCTCAATCACTCACTACTGTTAAAGCTTTCTATCAACAATGGCCTGCTACTCCAACATGGTCAGCTTCAAACTTTATTACAACTACTTCATTTGCATCAGTTGACTTTAAATTGACTTCTTTTTTCCAACTTTGTTTTGCAGACTAGTCTCATCCAACTCAACTCCCACTGCTGGGAATGCATCAACAATGTAAGAGCTGCTCTGAACAGAATGTATGGTGTTACAAGTGTTGTTATCGACTCGGCTTACGACACAGTTAAGGTTACAGGAAATGTAAGCCCTTATGACTTGTTATCAGTGGTGCAATCATATGACATTCATGCTAGGCTTCTTTGGTCCAAACCAACTCCACTTTACCAATATGGATATTCTGATCAGTACTGCTGCAGTTCCCAACCTTACCATCAATCCTACTACTGTGGCCGTGAGCATCACCCTGGTTGCAACATTATGTGATCTCAATTCCTTGTTGTTCGGTGGTGGCATGTTTTAGTAAATGCTACTATCAAAAGAGTTGGTTTTTGATTCTGTCTTGAGGTTGTCTTATATTTGGTCTGAAACCCTTTCTGTTTTTGGTAATCAATCCATCAGTAGCAGTGTAGCACTTGCACTGCGCTGAGACTGATTCAGATGTGGAATTTCTGCTGAATGTATTCTTACAAATCTGAAATGACTTTTCATTTTGTCAAATAAAAAGAAATTCAACTGTCTCACCTCGAACTCTTTAAAAATATGTGTTATCTTATATTAAATCATGAACCCCACCTCGAACTCTTTAAAAATATGTGTTATCTTATATTAAATCATGAACCATGATCAGTAAGTCGAGATTTTTTTTCAGATTGTAAATTTATCAAGAACTAACATTTATGCCTAAAAGGAATTTCCTCTCAACGGTTTTTTCGGTTACTATTATGGCTTCCTTGTTTCAATCTAAAGTTCCAGCCGGATTGTTAGTTATCATTCTGCTTTTACAGGTACTAGTCCTCATCAACCATATAACAAAAATGAAGGTTGAACATGTCTCCAATTGCGTTTGTCAACTTTTAGTTAAGAAGCACCTCTATCATTATAGCCTTTCATTGTTGTTCAATTGTTGTATGTTTCAAATTTTTAGTATCAAGAAATGTAATAAATTTGAAGAATAACATTGTGTAATCTACCTTTTTAACATTAATTTTGGGTCTAGAGAGGCCATGGGACTACCTCATTATTGTCTTACTGATGTCTACAAAACCTTGTAATAAATAACTAACAACAGGTCACAGGTATGTACTTTGCAAGATACATCAATTTCCACCATACACTTGAATCTCCTTGCTGTTTTTGGGTCCTAAAGTTTGCATTTAAGAGTGGTCAAGGGATGCAGCATTATTAACTGCTTATTATCAAGTTCTCCATCAGATACATATTTCGGCGAATGGAACTTCTGTTTAAAGTTTTCACATGTTTTGTCAGTAAAACATTTGTGTCTGCAGGCTGCAGCCACCCTCTCCTCCCCAGCTGGATTTCATCAACTGCAATTAAGTTCTCACCTATATTTCATGTTTGTCATAATGATCGAAATTATTGCGACAACTACTAGTTTGCCAACCAGCTCAAGAGTGACAGCTGATGACAACCCTTCCATTCCAACCTTGCACTAGTCTACTACTAGTAAAGTTCTAGCAGTAACTCACAGAACTTATTCATAAGGATATTCAGTTTCCTCTAAAGCCATCTTACTCAAAAATGCCGCATAAGTCAGGAAAAGCCTTACCTATAAGTCCTCTTTATGCCGCTGTGCCTGTAAATGTCAACTCTGCGCATTTATATGCAGTTGACACAGTTAGGAAAATAATGAAAATTTGTAAGATATTTGTATCAGTTTGATGTATTCTTAGTATACTGATTACATAATCTGCATCGCTTTCGCAGTGTCATAAATGTATCAGACCAAAACTAGTACAGGAGGTTATTTATGATTCTTGTTGGGAACATGGGGTCTGAAAATCTAGTAAAATTCTATGAAACTGATGATAAATAGCCAAGCTATAAAACTTGTGAGAAGACATGTTTTCTTGATCCAACATTTTCAACACTGTTTGTTACTTTCCTCATTTTTAGAACATGGAGTTTTCTGTTTCTTCAGTTGTGTCTGTCGGTGCATTCATCGCCTTTTTGAGCTTCATTCTTCTCAAGCTCAGCAAGGGGAAGAGACATGGAGCTAAGAAGATTAAACTTCCTCCAGGGCCACCAAAGTTACCTTTGGTTGGAAACTTGCATCAACTATTAGGAACAGTGACTCATCACAAACTGACAGAGTTGGGTGAAATATATGGACCAATCATGCATTTACAGATCGGTGAAGTCCCCGCTATAATCGTATCTTCGCCGGAGATAGCTAAAGAAGTGACTACAACACATGATATCAACTTTGCTAGAAGACCTTTACAGCTTTCTGGTAAGATCTTGACTTATGGTTGGACAGACATCGCTTTTGCACCTTATGGTACTTATTGGAGACAGCTTAGGAAATTATGTGTAACCGAAGTTTTGAGTGCAAAGCGCGTGCAAACTTATCGATCCATAAGAGAAGAAGAAGTCGGCGAACTTGTACAAGAAATTACTTCCAAAGCTGGAATGCCTATAAACATGAGTGCAAAAATATTTTCATTGACTTATGGGATAACTTCCAGAGCTGCATTTGGTTCAAAAACTAAATACCAAGAAGAGTATATCGATATAGTGATGGAGAGTTCGAAAGCCGTAGGTCTCGCTGTTGCTAATATGTACCCTTCGTCGAAAATACTACCAGTGATCACTGGATTTAAGTACAAGCTTGAAAAGCTGCATAAGGAAGCTGATAAGATACTTGAAAATATTATTGTAAGTCATTTGAAGAACAAGGAAGCTAAGGAATTTGATCCAAATGCCAAAGAGGGTCTGCTTGATATTCTGTTGAGGATTCAGGAGTCCGGAAACCTCGAAATTCCCTTGACTAGGGATAACATCAAATCGGTCATAGCGGTAAAAAAAATTCTTGAACATTTTCTTCCTCAGGAAATTATTTCCTGTATTTTTATAACTCAAGATTTTTGGAACAGGATGTTTTTACAGCAGGGAGTGAAACATCGTCTACAACGGTCGAATGGGCGGTTTCAGAGATTATGAAGAACCCAAGAGTAATGCAGAAAGCCCAAGAAGAGGTGAGGGAAGTATACAAAGGAAAAGAACATGTAGACGAGGAGCATCTCGACAAACTGAAGTACTTAAAACTGATCATCAAGGAGACATTGAGGCTGCATCCATCACTTCCTCTTCTACTTCAACGAGAAAATATCGATCCATGTGTGATTAAAGGGTATGATATACCTGCAGGAACAAGAGTGATGATCAATGTATGGGCTATTGCTAGAAATCCCAAGTACTGGAAAGAACCTGAGAAATTTTTACCTGAAAGATTTGTTAATAGTTCATTGGATTATATCGGAACAAACTACGAATACCTTCCGTTTGGCGCGGGGAGGAGGATCTGTCCAGGGATTGACTATGCCATGCCTAACATGTTGCTGCCATTAGCTCAGCTTTTGTTTCATTTTGATTGGGAACTTCCTGATGGAGTGAAAGGTGAGGACTTGGACATGAGTGAGTCATTTGGTGTTACTGTAAGAAGGAAGAATGATTTGTTCTTGATTTTCAAACCTCACAGACACTCAGGTTTGTCTAACTAAAGAGGTTTCAAGAAACATTCTCAGATTTCATCATAAACAAAATGTTTGTTGGTTATGTTTCAGTCTCTTAGTTCTGGTTTTGTCTTACATTTACTTCATGTTGATCTTTGATTACACATACAATGTAATACATACAGCTCTGTGCTTCATTAATCTTTTGACTAGAAATATGTAATATTTGAGATCATGCAAGACATGATATATATATGTAAAATAAGATGACAAAATCTGAGCTATTGATTTTAATAAATCGACAGTTGAGATTAAAGTTGAGTTTTAATTAAACTAGGCGATTGGATTTGACTGTTATTTTATGTTTAATCCTTAGATTATAATTAATGAACGATCGAAATTCTGTCATACTGTGTTACGAAAATTTAATCGTCCTCCTAAAATTTTACCATATTGATCACTATTTTGTTTACTTGTGACAAGTAGTACCGACGACACCGTTTGATATGGGATGAATGCAGCGTTGGATTTGAGCAATGCCTTGACATCAACAGTAAGATAGCGGCCTAATAAAATATCAATGTAGAAGCTGCCTTTACGCTATCTTTTAAAAACGACATCGTCTGATTTCTTCGCGAGCCGCGCCGCTTGTTTTGCCAATTTCGCTTCTTTTTGTAATATTTGATTTTATTGGGCCTGATATATCGGCCCACAAATCCCAATGAAGTTTCTCTGTAGTCAATCGTCGGGTGTTCATCGATTTAGAAATTAGGGCATTTTTCGATCCTTCGAAGTTTCTCGATTTGATTCGGACGGTGGGGAGGTGTGAACGCGTTTCCGATGAGTAAAGGTTAGTTAATTCTGTTACACTAGCCGTTACAAGTCAACGTCTCTCTTTTTAATCGTATTTTCAAAATTGATGTTTTAGCGCCAAACACTGCCGTTTTATGTAACTAACCGATGGCGTCGTGTTCAAGCTGCTTGTAGGTGAAGCAATCTTCCAACGGTCACATTATTACACTATATATTAACATATGGGTGAAGCAAAGGCTCTCATCTCAGTCATCTGTTTTCTTTGATTTTGAAGATCAAGAAGAAACTCTGTAAGCTTCTTCCAATCTACTCTGTGTTCTTTCAGTCTCATCCTTTCAACAGTGTTTTTGGATGATTAGGAATTTGGCGGAATTTTTGGTGTTATGGTCTTTTGGAACACTGGTGTTTCTAAGATTGTGGATTGCGTTATGACGGTAATATTTTGAAGTCTGTGATTCTTGGATTACATTTGGTAAGAAACTAATTCCAATTTTTGTGATCCATATTTATGCAAGTTGGATTTAAATGGGGGATCTTTAGACAGTGTGAAAGTTGCATGAGTTAATGTTAGGAATTTAATTGACCTTGTTGGTGTATACATCTATTGATGCAAGATCCATTTTCAAGTGGTTGGTTGTTGAATTTGTTTGGCTTTTTCCCCTTGATGAACTGTATTATGGAAAAGGAGTTGTCTAAAACTTTTAATCAGTTTATCATTTCTTTTAAAAACAGAATATGGATACTCATGTATCAAGCCGTGTTGGTCT
>QZGG01001564.1:0-60786 GCA_006409495.1 Sedum album
GGAGAGTCGGGACAAATTTGCAGCACTCAACGACGTGCTCGTCACTCTTTCTATGCATTTGAATTACATTTTATTGAATCATAATTGTTGAGTTACTTGTTCATAATGATGCATGCTAAGTGTTTGCGAAATGCCTAATCGTGTCAAAGTGAATTAACTTCCTATGATTTGATGACGATTGAACCCTAGGATGTTAGTAACTATATCAATTTTGCTTTGAGAGTCAATTGCGCGCAAGAGCGACAATTCCTCTTGTTGATAGGCTAGGTTTGGTGTTGAGTTTGAGTGCCTTTCCAATAGAGCGAGAGCTTGAGGTTGTGCACTTGATTTCCACATGATTCAATAGAGAGAGAGCTTGAGAATTGAGACCTTTTAGCGCGTCATTCAATCTCCAAGAATGGAACGGAGTTGAACTTGAAAGGGTGATGCGTAGCTATAAGAATTCAAACTAATTGTGATTCGTGCTAGGAAACTGAGTGTGTTAACTCTCCTATATCCTTGGTGTGAAGTAGAAGTCCTTGATCACTTTTCGTTACTTGTTACTAATACCAATCATACTTCAATCTACAATCCCCCCAAACTCTTTTATGTTAAGCAAGTTTAAGTAATTCTTAACTAGTTAACTATCACCTCTTCTCATGGATTCGACCTTAGGTCTCCAAGATTATAAATGTGTTTGATGCATGACTAGGATAAGTATTTCTCATAATACTACCCTAAATTGCACGTCACTAGTTTCATTAAAATTAGTTGTCTAATTTGACTCATACATTATGCGACAAGATTATGTTATGTCGCATTATATTGATTACTATAGGCGATTAACATGTTTTGTGTTACTCGCGTACATAGCATGCGACAAGCCTTATGCGACACCATTCTCATCACCTAGATTATTATATGAGTTATTTACACATACCGGCGATAACTTTTTAAATGTCACATAAGTGTATTTCTGGCGTGGTGAACGTTGGTGTAATTTTTTGTTTTGAAGAGAACGACGACGCTATCAAGACTCACATCCTTTCCTCGTCGTCTAAGACCTTTTGAACCACCCGAGCCCTTTTCCTATTTTTTTTAATTTCTGAAGTATTGGTTAGATTTAGTTATGTTTCTTCTTTTATTAGTTAAGATTTCTAGATTCGTGCGATTTCAATTTAATATTATCTTAACCAGTTTAGCTCTGATTTTTCCTAATGGTTAGGATATGTTTACTACATACACAAAGTGAAGGGAGAGGAGAAATACTTTTGTGAATTAATATAAATCAAAGGTTTACTCTACTCGTATGAACATCAAGCCAAGGGTTTCAAGTTCAAGCTTTATCATCCATCTTGGCCACACGTTCTGCATCAAAACTTCTAAAAATTGCAAGTTTGGAATTCCTTGCTATTGGAGTTTAATTTCTTGATAAAATACATCAGATCATATTTTCCGTTCTCAATGTCAATCAGTTGGAGTTTTGCAATCTTGATGACAAGATAATATTCAAGGCGAAAGGAAATGATATAATATCATAAATATCATTAGTCATAAATTTAGTTTATTGAAATAGTGTATGAGAATGGATCAAATAAAAAGTGCTAGATTGGTTATAAAATGCAAACAAATCTAAACCACCCATTAAATTTCAATCAACGGTTATAATTAAAGAATATTAATTAATACAAAAAATTACAAAAGGGCAATAATGGAAATACACGCATAACATATTTTTCAAATATTCTCATTAATAATAATCCCTTATTTTAAGGGATTGAGTAACCGACTTTCAACTTTTTAAATTCAGACTCATTAATATCCACCCATTAATATTTTACAAATATTCTCATTAATATCATGTAAATTTCATGTATTTAAATAGTCTTTTACGATATCCACTACTCACTGCTATATAGCATGAATCACGATTTGATATAATCATACAATTAATTAATAAAAATTCAGACTACTCATACATTCTGGCATGATTCACGATTTGATAGGATATGATTCTAGAATCATACAATAGCAAACTATGAATCATACCAATTTCAAGTATTTAAATAGTCTTTTACAATATCAATGGCTCGCCGCTACATAACATGGATCGCGATTAGATAGGACACGATTCAATAATTAATATAGTAGCAAACCATGAATTGTTTCTGATCAAATCGTGTCACATGAGTTTATGTCACATGAAACACAGTACAGCAAATCATGAATCATAGTATAGCAATTCACGAATCATATCAACAATTCATGAATCATAGTGTAGCAATTCACGAATCATATCAACAATTCATGAATCATAAGGTGTCAATTCATGAATCTTAAGATGAGGTCTTCATTATATCCCCAGCAACATTATCCCCAGCAACATACTTTACTTCAGTCAAAGCAAAAGATGAGTTCTTCATTATATCACCCATAGACTCCTTAGTCGTCACAATTTTCTTCAGAATTGCTCGAAACTGCACAGTCAATGCATCACTCTTTTTCTTTAGAAGAGCATGACCTCTTGTGGCACCAATCAATCGAGCCTTCATAACCCCAAGCATCGTTACAGTTGGAACAACATTCAAACGTTGGTTCTGGCCAGCCATCTTCTCAAACTCTCAATCTGCATAAAAAACATCTAAATAAAACCAATAGAACACTTTACACTACCAAAGCCACAAACTTCATAGAATTCTGCAAAACTACGAACATAGAGTAAACCCACACAGATCAAAAACAAAACGAACTACAAGAAAATCATCAACCTGGTAATAAATCACAGATATGCATGCACTAATCAAATCAAACTGAAACACCGTGCTTTACTGTTTTAAGGATCAAATCGAACCCTAGATGCATAGTTTCCGAATCGGAATTGAAAATCGAGGCGATTAAAGCAAACGCACCTCGAATGAAGATTTTCGGGAACAATATCAAAACCGCCTCATTCTTGATTTTTTCTGGACTAATTTACCCTTTCTACGTTTCCAAAATAATGATATCGTATTTAATGTTTCGTTTAATTGCATTTCGACCCCCAAATTAATTAGCGTCCGATCTGATTATTTAACAATCCAGATCTGTTTGTATTTTACAACTCAAATCTACTTTTCACCTGATCCTTACTCGTAGTGTATTAGGCTTTGTTATATAAGCCGAACCGATAGGAAGGAATGCATCAAGAAATGGATTAACTTTTTATTTGTTCTTTTCTTCTTTATCCTATGTTCGTCTGCTCCCAAATCCAAATTTATCTTTGTCTATTTCATATTTGCAACTCTTCCCTTCTATCATTTGTATTCTTCTCTCTTTCTAAACTAAATTAGTGCCTGATTATCAGAGAATGATGCAGACTTGATCTACAACAATTCAACATATCTTACTGAAAGAGATTTGTAACATGTTCTGATGGTCGCTAACGTCAGTGTTGGTCTGTTGCTTTAGGATGAACAAGTGATAAGGCACCTTTATATGGTATTTTATGTCCTTTACACTCTGCTTGTTTGTATATTTTCTCGTATAAGATTAAGCTTTTTGTGTAGTTTTATATTTCAGGGAATAAGTGGACCACAAGTTGAAAACGAGCTAAAAGGCCATACTTTAGAGCATTATACCGGAAAAGGCAGTTTCACCCTTTGCTGCTTCGTAAGGATGCCGAGAATGGTTTACTGATCGGATGGAAACGAACCTTATATGGATGAAAAGATAACTCAAAGGGCTACAACTCTCTAGTTTACTTCAGCTTCAGATTCGTAACGGAAGATTGTCAAAAATGAGTTGTAAGAAGAAACAGTGTCACTGCAAACTACATAATATATTTTATGCGAGATTTTAGGAATAAAGATAGAAATCTAAGATTATCTATTTTATATCTAAGATTATCTATTTTAGAAATCAAAGATTATCTATTTTAGAAATCAAAGATTATCTATTTTAGAAATCAAAGATTATCTCGTTCCTAGTTTGAATTTAGGAACCCTAGATGAAGCATATAAATACAAAGCTAGAGACATGCAGCCAGCCATCCACCCAAGAGGCGAGACCATATGTACATATTTGCGTAGAAAAGGAAGCTTAGAGCGGATTAGAAGGGCAAATCAAAAATCTGCCAGCGCAAGACTAAGACGCACACTGACGACGCGCGCACCAGGCTATAGAATTTCTACTTGTTGTTTTCATATGAATTTTGAGATGAATATGTTCAGCATGTCTAGCTAACTTTCTGAATTCAGTTTAGACTTTAATCTATGAATTATATGTTTTGAGGTTTTATTCTTAATGCATGACCTGTTTAGTATTATTACTCCGAGCAAACTTGCATGATAACTAGTTTAGATAGTTAGGCGAAGCCTTTACCCGCAAACCTAATTATAGACTCTATTATCTATCGTTAAACTATCAGAGGTACGTTATAGTGAATGATAGGAGTAGCACTAGAATAGTTAATCACTACCTTTACCGGATTCGTGGTTAATTAGACTAGGTTGGGTAGTAATATCATATAGACCTTTACCGGAATATATGTGTAAGTTATTAAGCCTTTACCGAAACTTAACTTGCGTGAACAATCGGTCTTTGATCCTTATAAAAACCAGTGATAAGCAAAGAAGTTCATAGTGATAAGTCTAAGCTGAGCTCATCTCCTATTTATATTTTACACTTGTATTAATTTTGTGCGCCAGTAGCATTCACGTTCCTGTTTTCTTTCTTTACTTGTTTGACTCATACGACCCCATTCTTAGTTTGTAGATAAAAGATTACTTCTCACCGTTCCCTATGGATTCGACCCATGACTTACCTAGACTAAACTAAGGAGGAGAGGGACAAATTTGCAGCACTCAACGACGTGCTCGTCAACAAGATTGTATGAGTTTCTCCCATTGTGTAATTATGAACTTGTGGCATGTCTAGCAAAGGAACGGGGCCTTGATCAGCCTTGCTACTATTTTTCTTGATCATCACTTTCTTGGTCTTGATTTTTGAACAACTCTTCTTCACATCGGCACCAAATTTCGGATCATCTTTCACATCGTCATCATCGAAATCAAAAGTAGCATATGACCTGCTTCTCTTTTTAAGGGGGCAACTCAAAAGTGTCCAACCCGTCACTAACATGATAACAATGGGAGAGTGATGTAAATTTTGACTTGGGTTTCGTCTTCTATGAAGTCTCCTCAGATATATCATCCAAAACAAAGGGCGACGAATGTTTGAACGAACAAGGAAAGTGGAATTTCTTGATAGGAAGTGGTGAAGCATTTGATTTGGACATAAATAACAAGGTCAAGGTCTTAGCAATAGTGATCATCTCAAGCACTCTATTTCCAGGCATAAGATTCGACATAGCCTACAATAATAATAATTTTAGTCTAAAACTACATTGTTTTATGACAAATTCAATAATAATTTATTTAAATTTAAGTAAAACTACGTAGTTTACATTTATTTGAATAAAATAACATATTTTAAATATGCTATAATTGAGTGTAAGTTACACTGGATTCAAATTAGAGGTGTCAAAATGGGTAGATGGGCGGGCGACGGGTGGGTTTTAACTGGGTAACGGGTAAATGGGTGTTTTATCCATTTAGCTAATGGGTTTAAATGGGCGGGTGTTAACGGGTAATGGATTACCCGTTTATCCGTTAATATCCATTTGCCCATATATATCCGTTTACCCGTTTAAGCACATTTATCCATTGAACATATATGTCATTTGCATGATAGTTAAAATAGTTAGTTCACCCCGCTTACTCCAAGTCTCCAACTATATTCGTTTATTTTTATTTTTATTTATTTTGAATTTTCATTTCATTTTATTTAAAAATAGAATTGAGAAATTTTAAAAATAGTAAATAAAGTTAAGCGTGCTATATTTGATAACTTAATTTCATGAGTAGATAAATAATGTTCTAAATAGTTGAGCATGTCGTGAGAATATGTATGTTAAATTAAAATGTAATCGAATTAGAAAAAATAGATATGTTAATCAAAACGTGAGATATGAGCAAATCAATAAACTATAAATAATAATTTATAATATGATTCACCAATTATATATTTATTTATAAAACTTAAAATAATTGGATGGATAATGAGTGTTATGTGTGTAAATGAATAAGGAGTGTTAATGGGTGTTAAATGGGTAATGGATTACCCTATACTAAATGGGTGATAATGGGTAATGGGTATTGTAAACCCGTTAAGCTAAATGAGCGGGTATGGGCGGATATTTTAACGGGCGGGTATAGGGCGGGTAATGGGTAACGGATATTTTTGCCGGGTCTAATTCAAATCCCTTTTCCCTAGTCACGCATCACATTTGTATAGGAAAACCCAACAAGAATTATGGGCTGACCCGTTCGACGATAGATTCGAACATCTACCCCAAGTTCGATGTCCGTGTCTTTGTTGTGTTAAACTATTTTTCTCAGGTGTTAGGATTTTTGTTAAGGGTTTGTAAAAGTTACGAATTTGGAAGTTGGTGGCTGCATAGTTTTTTACAAATACAAGAACATCACTCTTTAATTCTCAACGGATTTTGATACGTGCATACACTACGGCAAAAATGAATATTTCCTCATTTCAAAAGCCTCTTTAAATTAAATAATTTAGCTTCCTTGTAAGGCTTTTAAAAGCCAATATTACAATTGTTAGGGATAAGCAATAAATTAACCCTAAATTCTTCTTCTCAACTTCTCTATTCCTCTTCCCAATCTCATACTCCATCATCATCTAATTTCTCATCCCCTTCGTCTCACTCCCATACGAATCCAGAGACTTCTTCAAAAGCTTCTAAAACAAAGTTATAACGGAATATGGGCATTCCGAGAATCGAACTCGGGACCACTTGCACCCAAAGCGAGATTCATACTACTAGACCAAATACCATCTCGTTAGGCAGTAATGTATGTAGACGGTTTTTTGTGACAGTTTTTTTAACTTCTTATCGACCAAGCTTTAAAGTTAGATTTAAGTTACAATTCTTAGTTTCCGAGCATGCACAGGGGCGGAACTAGTGTATTTGAGGGGCGTAACAAAATTTCTGGATCCACCACTGAGCATGTATTCTATATATTTTTTATATTTCTTTGTCCGCTTTATTTAGCTTTTCGTAATGTGAGATCTTGAATCCATTGAAGGGCTTAATTTTTTTTGTTTGCTCACTTTTCTAATATTATACGATACATTCCCATGGAAGGTAGACTTTAGACTCAAATTTATGGCCTTGTTGGTGAGGTTGAATATTCGGTGTTTGAACATCAAGCCTCTAGGAACTGTTTACAGACTAGTTGCTGTAAATATTCTCTGAAATGTTATCACTAGTTAAGGTCTGTGTCACGGACGGATTTAAAATTCGAAAACTGGTAGGGCGATTTTTAATTTTCTGAAAAAATAGTGTATATATAATTATTTAAAAAAGTAAAATCGATAAAAAAATAAAAATTATTAAATTTTACTTGGGCTGGAGCCCAAGAACCCTCCATGTAGATCCGTCTGTGTTACGTACAGTTACAATTACCACGCTGCATCATATTGTTACGTTGAGAAAAAAGATGACATGGATAAGTTGCAAGTGAATAACCCTGCAGCTTGACAAACGTATTTTTAACCCTTTATATTTGTCTTATTCGTTTTAGGGTCAGGTAGTAGTCAAACAAAATTTATAAAATCCGGAAGTCTGAATATCGTCCCAAGAGAGCAAACGTAGTGCATATACTAGATAACTAGTGATGTATTTTATCTATTCAATCAAAAAGTGAAATGTGTTTCTAAAATTCCTAAAGATAGCAAATAATAAAGATAAAAAGACTTTCTAATAGCAGATGTGTTCCGGAATCATACTTCATCAATTTGTATCTCTCTATTCATGCAATGAAATTGTAATGTAAACATGTCATATGGTATATGAGAATAAACCATGTGTCCTTTTGAGTAAGCCAACATCCTCGGATCATCATTCAAGCTACACATCTAATACTACGAGTCCCTCCAACGAGGCAAAACTCGATTATTTCTAATCACTAACACCCCACCATTGCAGGCAATGTTAATAACCAAAAACACATTAAGCACTAGTCTTTCAAATAAATTTAACTCCCCCACTACGTGTATGTAACTGCTCATGATTACCGATGTTACAAATAACATTCACCTACATACCATCATTCTTAGCTACCGTAGTTAGTGTCAATTTTACATAAATCTGATTAATCACCTCAATCCATTGCTAGTGTTGGTTCCTAATCTAGACAATTCATGAAATTAGGCATCCGTCTAATGCTAACTACTTAACATGAACATATGAATAAGAACATGTAGAATTGAATAGAATCATATAACAAAATAGTCATTCATTCATCGCATGAAATCGAGTTTGATACACATGAAATCCGTAGAATCCCGAAGCAAACCGACTACTCACTACTCATGGCAATACGATACTGATGGCACGTCGTTGAGTGCTGCAAATTATCCTTCTCCTCACTAGTATAGTTACCGTAAGTACGGGGTCGAATCCACAGGGAACGGTGAAAAGTTATATTTTTCTAAAAAGTAAAACAAGATTGGGTTTGTGAGTGTTGCGAGCAACTAGAAAGAAAACAGAAAAGATCGCGTGAGCAGAGCGTGCGTGTATCAACTGCCGCACTGAATAACAAGTAGTTTGACAGATATGAGAAGCTATCGGCCTAGACTTATACTTATGAACATATGCTTATCATCAGTTTCTATTGATCTATGACTATTAGTTCAAGTGAATTAAGGTCCGATCAGGGCTTAATAATCCACACACATATTCCAGTCAGGGTTTACGCGATACCAATATTCAACCTAGTCTAAACAACCACGAATTCGATCAAGGTAGTGATTATATATTCAAGCGTTACTCCTAATCATTCACCGTCAAGTCCATCTGATTAGTTTAACAATAGATAGTAAATTCTACAACTAAGTCTGCGGTTCAAGGCTTCGCTTAATTATCTAATCTAGCTATCATGCAATAAGCTTGGAATATTAATACTAAACTAGTCAAGCATTAAGAATAAAACCTCTAAACATAATGTTCACAAGTTAAAGCCTAAACTGATAAAGCAAGTTAGCAAGACATGCATTTATTACACATCTCAAAATTTGTTTTTGAACAACAAGTAAAATCAGCAAAAACAAAGTGTTGCTTAGCGGGATTGTCAGTCTGTGCGTCAGCCTTCCTCCGCACGTCAGTCTTTTGCGCGCGTCCGTCAGCAATTCGTCTGTCTCTATGTGTGTATGCGTAAGCCTGTCTGCTGCTCAGCTATGTCTTCCTATTTTTACAAAAGTTTATAGGGTTTCTAAGTTCAAATTTAGAAAGAGATAATCTTGAATTTCTATGTTTATACCTAAAAACTCGCTTAGAAAATATATTCTGCTTGCTGACGTCATCTACCGCGTGTTGACGTCATCATCTACGACGAGCAACTCGTGTGTGTGTGCGCGACCTGAGTGACGCGCATCTGGTCAAAACGACCGTGTTCTGCTTCTTTCTCTCCGAGCTTGTTCCTTTGTTCTTCTTCTGCACTTTAAGCTCTAATTCATCCATCTTTAATGCACATTCGTCCTTAGCTCATAATCTTTCCTGAAATACAAAACTACACCAAAAAGCGTAATCGTATACAAGAAATTATACAGACAAGCGTAATGTAGAGGCAATAAAACATCATATGAACGTGCATTATCAAATACCAAAAGAAATAAGTATTAAGGAAGTAAAGAACGAAAGAACTGTAACGAATGGTCGATTGCCTCTCTTCTTTTCCTCCTCTGCCGTCTTCTCCTCTTAGTCGTCTTCTCTCCCAAAAATCAGCCTCCTTGCCTCCTCTCTTTTCCAATCTCCCCCTCTAACCCTAGCAAAAATGATTTTTTCATTTATATACTTTTGGGCTTTCATTGATAATTGGGCCAATTTGCATGCTTCGGCTTTGAGACCGTGGATTAGCCAAGCTAAACCTCCGACTTCGTTGACGAGACTTCGGGATCGGCGAAGCATGCACAACACACAAAAACTCTATTCATTTGTTTACAGTGGCGGAGCCAGGGAAAAATATTACCATGGTCAAAGAATATATATGAATATATATGAATAAATAATAAATAAAATTAAAAATATTATAGGGTTGAGTACTAGGAGGACATTAAATTTTTGTAAGACTAGAGACTTAATCTCAACCGTTGGTTTAGATTAATCTAGCGATTGAGATTAATTTATATTCAATTAGCAAAAAAACACGGGGTGGTTGGTGAATGATGATTATTAATATTAACCGTTAGATTGATAGAAATCAACGGTTGAGATGGTGTCCTTTTGTCTCACATAAATTAATTGGTCATTTTAATCTTTATAAATATTTTTATACTATTTTTAGTGTCTCATGTTGTATTTTTGATGTTTCAATGAGGTCAATTTATAATATTAAACGGGTTCAAAGCTCATTTACGTAAGTAAATTGCATGTTTAATCAAATATTTAACGGGGTCAAATGACCCCTATCTTAACAATGTAGCTCTGCCACTATCTGTTTATTGTCTGTTTCGGTATATAACCATGGGTTTGTTGCCGAAGTATGTGTTGTCCCGAGACCACCATAATTTTGCTTAAAGGGTGTTTCGATCAGGAACCCATGGGTTCGTTGTGGAAGTTGTTGTCTCTTGAGCGGCACCCTGGGTTCAAAGAGGAAACTTTTTCTTGATTTTGTTTCAAGTTCATGTAAATCAACTCAACATCATATTTGGCTAAATCAAACCTAAAGCATCATGCAGTCAAATACCGATAAACGTTCGAAAAATCGAATCAAATTTATAAATAATGACGTAAATTATAAGTCGTAAATTCGACTTATCACAGCTCACAGACAATTGGCAGATTTGTTTGAGAGCAAGTTCAAATAATATCACTGATCATAGTTTAAGACTAGTTTAATTCTCCCTAGCTTTAATTTACTCGTCCGTGTTTGGCATGCTCATGTGTTTTTCTTGCTTTTTAGGTAGCTTATGAAGTACAGAGGAAAGATATTGCAAGAAAGGAGAGGAGGAGATGTTTAAATGCTTTAGACAAATGATAATTCAGTTAGATGTTTGAAAGCCTTCATCTTGGTGACATTCTCATTATGCTTGTTGACAAAATTTTTTGGCTGAAGCCTCAATCATTCAGAAGCTTTTGTATATAAGAGCATTCAAGTAAATCCACAATCTTAATTTACATTCATTAGATCATATCTTAACCGTCCATCTCGTCCACTATTTTATCAATTTGGTGACACGTAGCAACCACTAACTCACTTGCATTTAGTTTTATCCACTAACCCAAAAAGTAGACATACGTCACTCAATTCATGAACTAGTAGATTACTCAAGAATAGAGATGTAGTTTATCGCTGCTCATTATTCAGATTGTATCATCAAAAATGACTGGGGACATACAAGAAAAGTAATACAATCTCATATTTCTCAAAGTTAAAAAATACTAGTTGGCAACCAGAGCCTAGCTATTTAGCATCTGTGTTATAAATTTCTGTGATGTCCTAATATTTCAGACACCTTAGAGACTTTCTCACCTTACATTAACCACAATTTTTATGACACTTGATATTTTGTGCAACCTCAGTAATATGTTATAATTCATTATTGGAACATGTTTGCTGAGGCCATGATTGGCTGTTGATTCATGTATCCCATGTTGTTCCAGGGTCGATGAAATCAATGTGAAGAGAATCATCATCGTATTCACCAAAACCATAGTCAATTACCCCAATATCAAAGCTTGTGGTTGTAGTTGCTGGTGGAGGATGTGTTGTGTTAATGCAGTGGATGATTTGATTGATGGATTGCAGTCTAGGACTGAGTTCACACATCTGAGCTCTAAGGATGGAATTCTCAGCTTCCACATTGAGGCACTGTTGATTAGCTATGCTTAAACTTGACATGATCTGATGATTTTCTTTCTTTATTATTTACTTGTGACTCTAAATCATCTAAATGCTTTTGTTTCCTCATTCTCAAGCGCTGCGACTCGCGGTTGGATTGCATTCTCTTCCTCTTCCTCTAATCCATGAATATTAGACGATCAGTCCTTTTCTCAATAATACAAATATTTATATTATGGTTAATTGCACAAAATCCCTATTATAATATAGTATTTTGCAGAAAACCACTATTATAACAACTAATTCAAAAAGCATATGTTATAGTAACTTCGTTATCAAAAACCGCAATTGTCACTGTTCCGTTAAAATTATCGTTAAAAGCGTGTTTGTGTAATTATTAAACATTATTTATTAATTAAGTTAATTGCAGAAAACTACCATTACTATCTCAATTTCGCAAAAAATCACCATTATAATAAATTTTTTGAAAAAACCACCTTTATAATAACGAATTGTGAAATGACTATCGACAGCTCTATTCGTGCTAGATCAAAGGCTCCAATGGTAATAACTCTTTGATAGATGTCTACTAGCGACATGATTCTTCAATTTAATCTTGTTGGATGTCAATGAAGAAATAATGCTAAAAAGAAAATTCATGGTTGAGAGCTTATTATCATTGTGTAATGGCTATCGGCTACCTAGTTAAAAACAAGTAAGTTTCTTCCCTTCTTATCCTTATGAATTATGATTTATTACGACACGCTTTTAAACTCTAATTGTTGTACTGTATTGGTATCTTGAAGGTCCAAAGTTATGCTAAAGATACAGACTTCAATCACATACGTGGCCGCAAATATGCTTTTGTCAGGTTTCATATCTAGTGTGGATCATATATTAGTGAACCCTAATTTTTTTGGCAAGAGATATTCTGAATTGCTCATCAAACATAGTCATGATCTTAGCCTCACCAACATTCTCTATTGTCACTTATATATTCGGATGATAGTTTTTTATAACAAAACTAATATATATAGTCATTTTGTTATTAATTGTTAAAATGATGGTGGATTGATATTATAATAGTGGTTTTTTGTAATTGTCATTATTAAATTATTTACCCACGCGTTGTATGGTGCGTGATTTGCAATTCCTAACGGAGTTAAGACAGTGGTGGTTTTTTGATAACGGAGCAATTATAATAGAGCTATTTCGTAATTAGTTGTTCTGCAAAACATTGTATTATAATAGTGGTTTTCTGGAATTGTCTATTTATATTAACTATATAATAAAATAAGCGGGAGCTAGTTACATAACTAATACAAATATTTTTCGATTAAATAGCAACTAACTAATCCAACCAAGTATTTTGATTTTAGATATCATTTTGTAGAGTACGGATCAGGTGAAAAGTAATTTCTAGTTGCAAAATGCAAACAAATCTCGACTATTAAATTTGTAGATTTGACGGCTATGAATTTGAGGTTAATTTGTAAATATCGAAAGATTTTAAATATTGAATTTAATAATTATAATCAATTCAAGGGTAAATTAGTCACAAAAATTCACATTCAATCGGTTATAAGCTTCCTAAAATCAAGGTTTATGTAAGATTTGATTCTCTTTTTGGTGATGAATAAAATATCAGTCGAGCATTCCACATGTGGGAAAGGTAAAGAGGCCAGTCAGCGGGATGCTGTGATCCCTCATGGTTCTGGGAAAGATGATGTGACAATGATGTGTCTTGGAGTGAGACATCAATTGGATGCATTGAGGGATGAAAATGGGATGTTAAGGAAGGCTGTAGAAGATCTGAGGTCGGAATTTTCTAACGGGAGAATGAATCCATTTGCTGGCCAAATGAAGCAAAGGGATGGAGCTGTTGGGAATAAGGCAATGGAGTGCCGAGATGAGATTAGATTGGTTAATCCTACCGATGAAGAGGGGAAGAAGCATTTAACATGTATTTGGGTTGATATTTTAGTTTAATATGTTATGTTGATGTTCTGGGTAGTTGTAATGTAAGAAACAGGTATTCAAAACATGTATTTTTGGTTCATAATTCACATACATATGATCCACGATTTGCATACATATGATTCATAATTTAAGTCATATGATTCATGAATCATATACTGCCAAAACGTGAATCTTGTATTATTTGGTTATACGAACCTAATAGGATTATTGAATAACGCACCTGCATGAACTTTGAATTTAATTAACCTATGCAAAAATCATGATTCATAATTTGAGTTATCATGGTTCTTGAATCATAGACGGTTAAATTGTGAACCATACCATAGTAAAAAAGAATGGTATATAAAATACAGTGAATATTGTTCATAAACATTAAACTGCGCAAATTTTGGCCTTAACCCTCACAACTGACGACCATACAGTATAACATAGTGTACCTTTTGAATCATATCATCTAGTCATGATTTTCTCCGACATGATTCATAATTTGCTATCATATGATTCATGAATCATATCCTACCAAATCATGAATCTTATTATATAGGAGAAAGTGGTTAGTATTGTAAATCACTAATTGAATACTTAAAATTGATAGAAAAAATGTTTAATATTTTTTTCACGTAACTTTAAAAAATTAAACCATCTTCACATCAAAAAATTGAATGTAGATTTTCCATATCATAAAATTAAATATCGGTTCCTTAAAATAAGGGATTGATATTAATGAGTATATTTGAAAAATATATTATGCAGTTTATTTCCATTATTGCCCTTTTGTAATTTTTTGTATTAATTGATATTCTTTAATTATAACCGTTGATAGAAATCTAATGGGTGGTTTAGATTGTTTGCATTTTATAACCAAACTAGCACTTTTCATTTGATCCAATCTCCATTTTGTATATAACTATGTAATGAAATTAAAGATTTTCTATTATCAATGATAATCCCAAATTTTCCTTTTATAACGCCTCTAATCAACTACAAATCATGGACTTATACTAAAATTAATGATTTATCTTGCGCAACATCTAAATTGAACGGTTATATTCTATCTTTAACTGTGAACACTTAATTAATTGAATTTAACGTAGAAGTTGTAAAGAATATAAAGTAGAAATTGAATTTAATTGGTGTGTGTTCATCTTCAATCTGTGTACAAGCTTGGAGTCACTTGATTAGGGTTCTTTACTCCAAGAGGTCATCACAGTTCTCATTTCCAAATGTTCTATTATGTGTTACCATATAGACAAATCGTGCCCTAACCAAGCAAGCGCTAATTTTTGAAAATTCTCGGACTGGCCATTATAATGTGGTTCACTTAAGTCTCTCCAAATCGAAGAATCACTTTGCAGGCAATCTTTGAACTTGCAGGAACTAATTTATAGTTGGTTGAATCACTTTTTATCCTCTCAAATCTTTTGGCCGAATCAAATGACTACCTTCGTCAAATGATTCACCAAAATCTTTTTATTTTGTGCCAAAGGTTGTTTCAAATGGGCAACTTGATCAAAGGAGAGGTAGAAGTAAAAAAGTGTGTAAAACACGGAATGGGTGCTCAGAGCAGTAAGTAGCGCGCCTATTCCACATTCTCATTTGGTTCTTATATTTATATGTGATATTTAGTTATAGACACTAGTAACGAAACTTATTTCCAGTTTGAGATACAGGCTTGTTATAATTATTCTATACCTACAACATCGCTAACAAGATTAAGCGTTGTTATAAACCTTCATTCAACAACGTTTACGGGAAACAGTTAATAAATACATATAATAGCGCTTATTTATACAAAAATTGATATAAGTTGATGATACAACAACGCTTATTTGAAAAGCGCTATAGAATATTAATTTTTGATAGCATTTAATGATAAAGGCGCTGTTAAAAATAAACTATATTTTTAAAAAACTAAGTATTAATTGAAAAAAGCGTTTTGGTATAAAAGCATTGTTATATGGTATTATTCACAGCGCTTTTTATGTAGGCGCTATTAACCGTTTGAAAATTCTATTCTACCCCAAATCCCCTATTTAATCACCTTATTCGGACTTCGTCTGACAAAGTTATAATCACTTAAAGTATTAAAAAATAAAAGTATGTTGCAAATACTTTTTACTTTTTAAAATAAGCGATGTTGTAAACCTACCACAACACCTTTTGCAATAAGCGCTCTTGGATCATAAACTTACAATAGCACTTATTAGAAGGGTTAATTACAGATGATTACTTTTATAATAGGCTTTATTTCACCTTTATATAGTAATATTGCATCCGACCACATGTATAACGTTTGTCGTTACCAAACAACCACCTATCACTGTTTCGTAAAAAATTTCATTAAATATATTAACTTTTTAATATAATAATAATAATATCTTTATTACAATACACAAATATATAATAAATGAGTTTTCACTTTGCCATCTTTATAACCAATTCTTTTACCGTTTAACTACCTCTCTATTAACTTCCGTTATCAGAGGTGGTTGTTTGGTAACGACAATAATTATAAAGGTGGTCAAATGCAATATTACAATATACATGTGGTTCCATGGAATATGTCATATTATACAGGTGGTCATCTATAATTAACCATATTTTAAAGAGTAGAAAAATATTTACAGTGTACTTTTGTGTTTCAAACTTTAAACGGGTATAACTTTGTCATACTAAGTTCAAATGAGGCGATGGGGTAGAACCGAATTCCAGTTTTTAACTGCACTTTTATATTAATGCAATGTTAAATAATACAAGATAACTACGTTTTGTGATATGTTTATGACTTACAACAGCGATCGATACAACAACATGTCGTTAGGCGCTATTAAATGTTTAGTATAAGCCCTGTTAACAAGCTTTTATGTTGTAGTGATTATCGACATACATTTGCGTAGTGCTTATTATTGTTTTTAAATATGTTAGTAATGAGATATTGAACTGGCATCATTTATATTACTGATACACATCAACTTACAAGTAATTGTTTTGAACTGTAACTTCTCATTACATCAGTATGCTAGGTGCCTTGTAAGTAACCAATTTGTTGCATATTATAGCTTGTGTCAATCATGTTAAATATGAGTTCTTATTTTGCACTAATTTTAATTGGGATTGGCCATTTATTATAATAAAATATTATAAAGATCTAGAACAATGCAAATTATAATAAAAGAATTGGATACTAGGTCGCTGTTAACAATCACTTACTATCAAAATTTACTTACAAGATAATCCACAAGAACTTGTCTTTCGTAGCTACTTTACATTTCAATGCAGACAAAGGCAAAGTTGCCTTACAAAGCCTATGTCATAGGAGATCCACATATAATTGCCCTTGCATATTGTCTTTTCAGAAATATATGGGTTATGAAACATTGAATTGACAACATTTATATGAATGATAGGGTTAACCGCACCTGAATATTGTTGTTCACAAGTAGTTATCACTGTTTTGTCAAACCACCTGTATATTGTAGTATTACATTCGACCATCTTTATAATTACTAATGTTGCCAAGCATGTTTCTTGATGTAACTTCTCATTACATTAGTAAACTACATGCCTCGAAAGTAATAAATTTAGTGTGTGCAATAACCCATGTCAATTACATTAACAATGCAAAAAGCACCAAATTTGAACTAAATTTTAAATGGATTGTCTATTTATTTAATAAAAAATAAGTTTTTATAACTACACGAAGAATGGTAAAAGAATTGGATACTAAGGTTGGAGTAAGCAAACACTTACCGTCAAAAACTGCGTAAAAGATATACCTTAAGTTGTCTTTTGTAGCTGTAGGATCGTTCTACGTTCCTTGAATCAGACCTAACTTCGTTCTCACTCGATTCACTCAATCTGACTCACTAGATGAACTAGGCGGAAACTAAATCAAATGAAAAACTGAATCGAGACAAGATTTATACCGTGGTTATATGACTTCCGAAGAAGCCTTTAATCCACGTTGTGCGAACCGTAGTTCGAGGTTTCACTATGAGCCAGAACCGCCGGCAACAGATTTACAATCTCCGATCAACCACAAACCTGAATCAACACCTGATTCAGCAGCAACACAACACAATCGCTCTACCGAGACTTCGAACAACTCCGCCGAACACCTCTAGATCGAAAACCCTTGTTGAATCGCTTTGATCACTTTGCTTTCTCAAAGATTCAGTTTTTCTTGAAAAAATCACGTTCTGAAGAAGATGACGATGCAGAGCCTTATATAGATCTCCAGATTCGATCACAGCCGTTCGTCACGCTTCGATCCAGGCCGTCCACTTCTAACAGCTTAACAACCTCAGACTTCTGCTAAAACGACGTCGTCTCATTTGATGACGTGGCTCATCCTGCATCACTCGTTCTTCATCCTTAGTTCTGATGACGTGGCTCATTCTGCATCACACCTTGACGCAGACCATGACGCAGCTTCACATTTCAACAATCCTCCACCTGAAGCTGCCATTCCCTTCTTCCAGCAACTCCAGCTCTTTCCCTTCCTCATATATAGTGAACCTCTACCTATGGTTTATCGCACAATACCTGCAAAACAAACTTACCCAACTCTCAGCAAATCCAGGCAAAGCCTGAACTTGGCTAAGGTCACAATCTTAGTCCCAACATCTGAAACATTTTCAGCAGTATTGACTTTAACAATTTTAACTACACCTGCAGCAACTTTAGATCTAGTAAAATGATACTTAACCTCAACATGCTTTGTCCTTTCATGATATATGGGATTCTTGCATAAGTAGATTGCAGACTGACTATCAGAGTGAATCAGCCCAGGCTGATCTGAAACTCTGATTTCCTTCAACAAACCTTGAAGCCATATGCTCTCCTTCACTGCCTCACTAATCGCCACATACTCTGCTTCAGTAGTAGAGAGAGTAACTATAGATTGCAGTCCTGATTTCCATGACACACAATTTCCACCAAACATGAAGAAGTAGGCTGTAGTAGACTTTCTTGTATCTTTGTCACCTGCAAAATCTGAGTCTACATACCCCACAAGATCAAGTCCAGTAACCTTCTTATCAAATTGTAAGCCATAATCAAGAGTTCCAGATATGTAAGACAACACATGCTTAATAGCCAACCAATGCTCATAGCCTGGATTAGACATGAACCTACTCAGCACTGACACAGCATAAGCTAAGTCAGGCCTTGTGCTGATCATAGCATACATTATCGAACCCAACACATTTGCATAAGGATACTTCTCCATCCTAAGCTGTTCTATCCTATCCTTAGGGCACTTGGTTCTACTAAGCTCAAAATGAGCAGCTAAAGGCATGCTCACAATCTTACAATCTTTAGCATGAAATTTCTGAATCACCTTCTCTAAATAAGGCTTCTGATGCAGTTTCAAGCTATGTCTTGATCTATCCCTTTCTATGATCATACCTAGTATTTTCTTAGCTTTACCTAAGTCTTTCATGGCAAAAGCCGTATTAAGCTTCTTCTTAAGTTCAGCAATCCTAGAGCAAGACTTACTTATGAGTAGCATATCATCAACATACAAAAGTATGAACACAGATTCACCTTTGTCAAGAGAAAAATATAGACAGCTATCATAATCACTTCTAGCAAAACCTATGCTAAGCACAAATTCATCAAACTTCAAATACCATTGCCTAGGACTCTGCCTCAAGCCATATAAAGACTTCCTCAAGAAACATACATGATCAGGGTACCTCTTATCCTCAAAACCTTCTGGCTGCCTCATGAAAATCTGCTCCTCCAAATTCCCATGAAGAAAAGCTGTAGTCACATCCATCTGTTCTAATTCTAAATCATAGTGTGCTACAAGAGACAGCATTAATCTAATAGTTTTGAATTTCACAACAGGAGAAAATATTTCAGTGAAATCAATACCAGGTTTTTGAGTATACCCTTTAGCCACAAGTCTGGCCTTATACCTGGGAGGGTCAGCCTGAGTCAGGCCTTCCTTTACCTTGAACAACCACCTGCATTCCACAAGCTTCTTGCCATCAGGCTTCCTCACCAGCTCCCAAGTCTTGTTATCCCACAAAGACTTCATCTCGTCTTGCATTGCAGCCAGCCACTTGCCTTTGTCAGCACTCCTCATAGCCTCCTTGTAATTATCTGGCTCATGATGCTGTACTTCATTTGCTGCATACAAAGCTGTAAAGATTAGTTCAGCATAAGAGTTATATCTAGTATTAGGCACCACTGGTCTCCTGGCTCTATCCCTGGCCAACATGTAATCAGACAAGTCCTCATTTCCCTGATCTGGATCACCCTCCTGAGCCTCCACCTGATTCAGGTCCTCTGCTTCTTCGACAGCTGCATCGCCAACTGCTTCAGCACCTTGCTCATGGATCTCAACGTCAGCTTGAGTCTCATTTGTCTCTTCTTGACCAGTAATGTCATAATTTATAACCTCATTCTGAATCCTTCTGACTGATCAACCTGACTCACGCCCTGAGTCACAGTCCTGCATGGGAAACTGCCTTCGTCAAAGACAACATCCCTGCTCAAGATCACCTTAACTCCTGGTGAATCTCTCTCCCAAAGTCTATACCCCTTGGTACCATAGTCATGATGGTATCCCAAGAACACACATCTAATGCTCCTAGCATCGAGCTTACCTTCCTTGGTATGTGCATAGGCAGCACAACCAAATATCCTGAGGTGAGTCAGATCAGGAGCTTTCCCAGTCCAAACCTCCAATGGACTCTTGAACCCAAGAACCTTAGTAGGTATCCTGTTCAACAGATGAACTGCAGTCATAGCTGCATCACCCCAGAAAGTCTTCCTTATTCCAGCAGTGAACAACAGACTTCTCACTTTCTCGAGCAGAGTCCTGTTGAACCTCTCAGCCACCCCATTCTGCTGTGGAGTGTGCCTCACAGTCCTGTGCCTCATGATGCCATGATCCAGGCAGAACTTGTCAAAGGCCTCGTTGCAGTACTCCAGACCATTGTCTGTCCTCAAGAATTTCACCTTCTTGTTGGTCTGATTCTCATGAAGAGCTTTCCACTCCTGAAACTTACTCAGCACCTCATCCTTCGTCTTCAGCAGAAATATCCAAGTCCTCCTTGAATAATCATCCACTAGACTCATGATGTACTTGTTTCCTCCATGTGAATCAACACTTGCTGGACCCCAAAGATCTGAGTGAATGTACTCTAGCACCTCCTTTGAAGTATGCTTGCCTGTATCAAACTTCTTCCTGACTTGCTTAGCTTGAACACAAGGCTCACAAAATTGAAGTTCTTCAATAACTCCACTACCAAGTTGTCCAGCCTGCTTCAGGATCTTAAGACTCTTGATCCCTGCATGGCCAAGCCTGAGATGCCACTTCAACGAGTTTGTCATGGTGGGCAGATTATTGGTGACTAAGCCTCCACCCAATTTGGTACATGACCCATCAAGGACATACAAACCTCCAATCTTTTTGCCAACAAGCACAACCTTGCCTTTCCTGCAAACTCTAAGCTCACCACCTTCTGCAACATACTTACATCCTATGTCATCAAGTGCACCAAGAGAAATCAGATTCCTCCTTAGACCAGGGACACACCTCACCTTAGTCAGGATAACTTCTTTACCATCAGTCAGCCTCAAAGTGATGTTTCCTATCCCAACCACTTGACACACATTGTTGTTGCCCATGTACACCTTCTCATCCTTAACTGGCTCGAAATCCTGAAACCAATCTTGATAAGGGCACATATGGTAGGAGCAGCCTGAGTCCATGATCCACTGATCCATCTGAAAGTTATCAGACACAGTCAAGACCTCTGGAGCACCTTCTTGTCTGTTCTGAGTCAGGGCTAGATTAGTCTCTGAATCAGCATTCTCCCTGTTCTTCCACTTGAAGCAATTCTTCTTCAAATGACCAGTCTTGCCACAATAGAAGCACTTCCTAGTCTCCCCTGATCCTTTACCATCTTTCTTTTTGTCAGACTTGGTCTTAGAATCAGAATTGTTAGTCTTGTTTTGGCCCTTACTGTTGTTTCCATTTCCTTTGCTTTTAACAAACAGGTTTGATCCAGCCTTTGCCTTAGCTTGTTTAATCTCAAGCTCCCTGGTTCTCAGGGCATTACACAGCAGATCATAGGATGGCACATTGCCAGTATACTGAAATGCATTCCTAACTACTGCATAATTGTCAGGTAGTGAATTCAACAAAATCATGACAGCAGACACATCATCAAGTTTGTGAGGAGTATCAACCAACATCAAAGACAATTTCAAGAACTCATCCAAATTATCATCAACTGATTTAGCAGCATCCATCTTGAATGAAAATAGTGCAGCTTTAATGTATGCTAGATTAGATGTTACCTGGTTCGAGTAAGCTCTTCCAGTCTATTCCACATATCAAGGACTGTTTTACAAGTACAGACCTTCCTGATGATAGTATCTGACAGCCCAGTATCAACAAGTTCTTAGCTTCTTTCATAATCTTGTTTTTCTTCTTTTTGTCTTCTTCAGACCATTGTGCCTCAGGTTCCAAGGCTACATCCACTTCTTGGTGTGACAGCAAAGCTTGCATCCGCAGTTTCCAGACTTGGAAATCAATCTTCCCATCAAACTGCACAATCTCTACCCTTCCAGGTGCATCCCGTGAATCAGAAACCCAAGACTCAGATGAATCTAGCTCCCGCTCTGATACCACTGTAGGATCGTTCTACGTTCCTTGAATCAGACCTAACTTCGTTCTCACTCGATTCACTCAATCTGACTCACTAGATGAACTAGGCGGAAACTGAATCAAATGAAAAACTGAATCGAGACAAGATTTATACCGTGGTTATATGACTTCCGAAGAAGCCTTTAATCCACGTTGTGCGAACCGTAGTTCGAGGTTTCACTATGAGCCAGAACCGCCGGCAACGGATTTACAATCTCCGATCAACCACAAACCTGAATCAACACCTGATTCAGCAGCAATACAACACAATCGCTCTACCAAGACTTCGAACAACTCCGCCGAACACCTCTAGATCGAAAACCCTTGTTGAATCGCTTTGATCACTTTGCTTTCTCGAAGATTCGCTTTTCTTGAAAAAATCGCGTTCTGAAGAAGATGACGATGCAGAGCCTTATATAGATCTCCAGATTCGATCACAGCCGTTCGTCACGCTTCGATCCAGGCCGTCCACTTCTAACAGCTTAACAACCTCAGACTTCTGCTAAAACACGTCGTCTCATTTGATGACGTGCTCATCCTACATCACTCGTCTTCATCCTTAGTCTGATGACGTGGCTCATTCTGCATCACACCTTGACGCAGACCATGACGCAGCTTCACATTTCAACATCCAGTCTAGGAAATCTTCGATGTTCAAATTCCCATGGAAAGTCGGTAAATAAACACGTATCTTTGGTTGTTGTGCATGATCTGGTATGTAATTATGCACTAATTCTGAATCATCATCAGATGACTCATCTGCAGCAGGAGCGTGAAGCTGATGTTGTCTATCTCGTAATGCCAAATTATGTATTTGTGGTGGAGGTAGTGCCCTTGCTCTGTTAAGGTCATCAGTAGCTTGTTCACCTTTTGTCATTTGTTCAAAGCGTGCATTGAGTTGTTGTTGCTGCGTATGTTGTTCTTCAAGGCGATCCAGCCGTTGGCAAATGCTCTGAAGCATATCACGGACCTCCTGAAGAGTACTATTTGCTGCCATGGTCCAGGAGAAAAGACTTCTGATACCAATTGATGTAGCGGAAGCAGAGAAATGAGAGTCGAAAACAATAACTCTTCCAACCGAAGCTAGAAGAACAAGAAAACAAAAATGAACGTTGTAGATGGAAAATAGATATTGAATTTCATGACCACTAATGTGTTACACATCTGCTTATGTAGCAAATGAAAGTCTAAAAATGGGTGGAACTAAAAATACATGTGTGAAAGAAAAATAGAAAAATGAATCTGAGTGGTCTGTGGAAAGGAGCTTTTAATGGCTCTGTTTGCTATGTTCATGGAAGGCGGAGTGAATGCTCTTTATCAGTAATAAATGTCGAGATATGCGAAAAGAAGTTACATGTCGAGATATGCCCTCGACACCCCTCTTGTAGCAAAAAAGGTGTCGATGCCCCAAGCTAAAAGTTGATAAATGACCCAAAAGTTCAGACTAACTATGTCGGAGTTTGGATGCTAAGAGATAAGGGCTTGGTGGCCTTTTATACAGCAAAATGACCTTGGAATCTCTTGGACGCGTCTAGGCCCTTCTAACGTGGCTGGGCACATGTATAAGCCTTATAGGCGCGAACAGACTAGCCTTTGCATGTTGACAGGCTTGCCTTTGCGCGGGACTCCCTTTGGACGTTGCTTGATTGAGTCTCCTCGGCAGGCCTTTGGCTAGCTCGGCAATGACGTTGGGTTTCTCGGACTTGGCTCAGGATTCCTCGATCAGCTCGGCACGGCCCTCGGCTTTCTCGATCTTGGCCTTCGACTTTTGTACATGGCTAGGGATTCCTCGATCACCACAGCAAGGCCCTCGGTTGGCTCGTCCTTGGCCTTTGGTTTCTCGTATTTGGCTCGGAATTCCTTTGCAACCTTGGTAAGGCCTTCGGCTCTCTGGGTCAGGTCCTTTGGTTCCTCGCGCTTAGATTGGAATTCCTCGGCAACCTTGGCAGAGCCTTTGGCTCTCTCGGTCAGGCCTTCGGTTCCTCGCACTAAGCTTGGAATTCCTCGGTAACCTCGACAGGGGCTTCGGCTCTCTCGTCTAGGGCCTTCAATTCAGATCAGACCTCCAGTTCCTCGCGTCTAGCTTGTAATTCCTCGGCACACTTAGCCAATTGCCTGGGTTTCTCGACTGGTGCGGACAATCCTCAAAAGTCATTTGAGGTGACTTTCAGAGTGCGACAGGCTTCACGAAAGTCACTTAGGATGTCTTTCGCCACGTTGGACATCAAAAGACTTGGCTCGACCGAGTTCTCATGAATGGACGTAGCAAAATAAAGCACGTTGACGAAGCGGAAGCCCGCATGAATTGACAAGTGACAAATTCACAAATCAATACTGGATAAACCAGATATAAATCGAGTAAAACTCGAGTTTTTATTGATTCAAAAGATGAGAATTACATGAAACTTAGCTAGTTTTTATATGAAAATAAAACAAACTTAAACAAGCTAAAAAGCGATGTGAGATAAAGAAAAACATGGCCTTGAAGCCTTCATCAGTCTCCTCCACTTATGGAGAACTCGACCTTGAATTCTCTTACCAATATAATGCTTCATCTTCATGATACTCGGAGATATCTGCAACATTAATAGTGTTGGATACATCCATAGAATCAGGGAGTGAAACCATATAGGCATTGTCGTTGATCTTTTTAACAATCTTGAACGGTCTGTATTTTTTGGGTTTCAATTTCTTGTAGGTACCAACTGGAGATCTTTCCTTCCTCAAGAACAACATAACATCATCTCCGACACTAAGTAACTTCTCTCGACGTTTTTTGTTTGCAGCTGTCTTATTCCTTTGCCCTATAGCTTCCAACTTTGCTTTGACTTCTTCTTTAACCTCTTGTACTTCTTTGGCCATCTTCTCAGCAGCTATACTGATTCCATGACTCTTTGGTAGCTTCACCAAGTGAACAACATGATTGGGAACAGATGTATAAACAATCACAAATGGTGATCGTCCAGTAGCTGAATGTATTGCACTATTGTAAGCAAACTCTACTTGGGGTAAAGCCAGATCCCACTGCTTAGGTTTGTCACCACAAATGCTGTGAATCATATTCCCCAATGTCCTATTTGTCACTTTTATTTGACCATTTGTTTGAGGGTGTGCTGTAGAACTTCCGTTGAGTGTTGTCCCAAACATCCTCCACAATGTAATCCAAAAATGAGATAAAAATTTTGTGTCGCGATCCGATGTGATGGACTTGGGAACTTCATGTAAACGAACAACTTCTTTGAAAAATATTTTTGCAATATTTGAAGCATCAGAAGTCTTCTTGCAAGCAATAAAATGTGTCATCTTTGAAAATTTATCAACCACAACAAATACAGAGTCAACTCTTCCTTGTGTCTTAGGCAACCCCAACACAAAATCCATTGAATGCTCTTGCCAAATATCATCAGGAACAGGTAAAGGCATACAAAGGCCAGTGTTCTGAGATTGTCCTTTGGATACTTCACATGTGTAGCATTTCTTGACAATAATAGTTACATCTTTCTTCAACTGTGGCCAATAGTACCGTTGCTGCAGACTAGCGATGGTTTTGTCTCTCCCCAAATGACCACTTAGTCCTCCACCAAGCAAATCTCGTATCAGCTTCTCACGCAATGAACTTGGAATGCATAATTGATTTCCTTTGAATAGATAACCATCTTTGATATGAAAATCAACACAAGGATGTTGCGATTTGCACTTAGCCCACACTTCTTTAAAGTCTGGATCCTCATTATATAAATCCTTTAGCACTTAAAATCCCACAATTTCTTGTAATAACGTAACAAGTAAAGAAGCTCTTCTACTTAATGCATTAGCGACTTGATTCTGAACTCCTGATTTGTGTTGAATAATGATTGGAAACTTTTGCAAGTAACTAACCCAACTAGCATGCCTCTTATTGATGATCTTCTGGCCATGAAGGAACTTCAACCCTTGATGATCTGTGAAAAGAATGAATTTCCGTTGAACCAAATAATGCTCCCATTGCCTCAATGCTCGATAAACAGCATAGAATTCTTGATCATAAGTGTTCCATTTTTGGCGTGCATCACTTAGCTTCTCACTAAAAACGGCCACCGGCCTCTTCTCCTGAGTTAAAACAGCACCAATACCCACTCCAGTAGCATCGCACTCCACTTGAAAAATCTTGTCAAAATCAGGTAAAACTAAAACAGGTGTTGTACACAGTTTCTCTTTGATCAGCTCAAAACTCGACTCTTGTTCGGGACCCTATTGGAACTTTCCTTTCTTTAGACACTCCGTAATATGTGCAGTGATAGTGCTGAAGTCTCGAACAAATCTCCTGTAAAAGGTGGCTAAACCATGAAAACTTTGCACTTCTGTAACTGACTTTGGGACTGGCCAATCGCGAATAGCATGCACCTTCTCTTCATCCATTTGAATTCCCTCCTCTCCAACGATAAAACCCAAAAACAATAGCTTATGGGTACAAAAGTACACTTCTTCAGATTGACATACAACTTGTTCTCCTGAAGCGTCTTTAAAACTTGTGTCAAATGCTGCAAATGTTCCTCTTCGTTCTTGCTGTAAATTAGAATGTCATCAAAATAGACAACGATAAATGATCCAGTAAAAGGTCGTAAGACTTGATTCATGAATCGCATGAAAGTGCTGGGGGCGTTGAATAACTCGAAAGGGATGACTAACCACTCCTACAATCCATCTTTACTTTTGAAAGCTGTCTTCCATTCATCACCAGGACGAATTCCGATTTGATGGTAGCCACTACGCAAGTCTATCTTCGAGAATACCTTTGATCCCGATAACTCATCAAGCATGTCTTCCAAACGAGGGATTGAGAATCGATGCTTGATGGTGATCTTGTTGATAGCTCTACTATCAACACACATCCTCCACTGATTCCCCTTCTTTGGCACGAGAAGAACAGCAATTGCACATGAACACATGCTTTCCTTGATAAAACTTCTTCAGCAAGTCCTCGATTTGGCCCCTTAGGATATCATTCTCCTTCGGACCCATACGATAATGAGGAAGGTTAGGAAGACTTGCTCCATGAATCAAGTCAACATGATGTTAAATATCACGCATCGGAGGAAGGTTGTTGGGAAAATCTTCTGAAATTAGCTCTTCAAAATCTCTAAGAATCTCTTTGACATTTTCTGGAATGACGTCTCACTGTCTTGAGCATTAAGCAATCCTTTGATCACAACTGGACAAAAATATTTGGATTCTTTCACATCAGCGGCTAATTCGTTTTCATTTTGAGACATCACTAGAAAGTTAGACTTTGTAACTTCTTCAGGTTTATCAAAACTCAGAACTTGAGGCACTGCAATCTTATGTGAGTTCCCTGTAAACAACAACACGTTATCTTTGCTTCTATAGGTTATGTCAGTATCGTATTGCCTGGGAAGACCAAGCAAAATATGACAAACATCCATGTCAAGAACATCACATTGCACTTTCTCTTGATAATATTTTCCAAATTAAATTGGAACTTGGCAAACTAATGACATTCGTACTTGACTGTCTTTACTCACCCAACCTAGTGAATAGGGTTTTTCATGAGGTTTTGTAGGTAAATTCAAGTACTTCACCAACTTCTGAGAAACTAAGTTCTCCCTACTCAACTATTAGATTGCACAGTTTATTGTTTATAGAGAAGTGTGCTCTAAACAAATTTTTACGTTGCCCCATACTTTGTTGAAAATAGGATCCTCCGCAACACAACATTAACTCTTTCTTCAGATTCTTCTTCAGCAAACTCTACGTCAGCATATTCATCATTATCTTCTACTCCTTGTTCTTCATCGTTGTGAGTAGGTACTTGAGTGACAAATGCAACAGTATCTCTTAATGGACAAACATTTGACACGTGTCCAACTCCTCCACCATGATAACATTTTCCTTCCGTTGGTTTGGCATATGGATTTGTGGGTCTTGGTCTTACAGCTCTGCATGGATCATTTGGACGAGTTGCAGGTTTATGCACTGGAGATGCTTCCTTCATTACCTTTTTTCTTTACTACTTCCGACTTCTACCGCTTCACGTAGTTGAATCCTCGGGAGAGATTGAAAATTTCTTGGGGACTTCTCCATCAATTCTGCTTTAATGCCAAAATGGATGCCTCTGCCACAGTTCAAACAGTTTGCAGTCCCATCTTTTCTTGCAAACATCCTTTAAGTCCACTGATGTAACGAGCCACCTTCTGATTCTCTGTCTCTTTCAACTCATTGCGTTTAGACAGTCGGAGGAACTCTGTAGTGTACTTTGTCAAACTCCTGCTCCCTTGATGACAATCAATATACATTCTTTAAAGGATCTGTTCGTAATTCTCAAGAAAGAATCTCTCCGTCATCAGCTACCTTATGCGTCTCCAAGGCCAAATTGGACTCTTACGTTGTGCTCGTCGTTATGCTACCAGTCTGTCCCACCATACCGCAGTTGTGCTTTTTGAACGGATTGCTACCATCTTCACATGTTTACTCTCTGAAACCTCCATGACATCAAAGAATCTATCAACTTGGATTTGCCAATTTAAAAACTCCTCAATTCCCATTGTTCCATAGAACAATGGAATATCTGCCTTGACTCGATAATCATGATGATTATTTTGATCTCCAACTTGAGACTCCTCATCATTCTCAAGCTCATCTTTGATAAGGCATTTTTATATGTTGTTTTAGGTCCTTTTACACTACTTAGATTTTTAACATTTTTAGTATAAGATTACGCTTTTGGTATAGTTTTATATCTCAGGTTTATCATAAGAGTTAGAACAAAAGTGCAACAAGAAGGCTGAATCTCGGAGCAAAGAACAACAAGTTGATAAGAGCCGGAAAACCAAGGAGCGCGCGAGAAGTGTAGCGCGAGTAATGAGTCGCGCAGAGTAGAGCAAAACGGTGATGTCAGCAACCAGTGACAAATCCAGAGCGATGACGCGCAAAGAATATTTCTAAAGCTGGTTTTTAGAGATAAAGATGATTTTCATATATTTTCTTGCCTATTTTATAGCGGAAACCCTAGCAGGCAAAGCTATAAATACCATGCATAACGGACATCACAAAGAGGGTGATTTTAAAGAGAAGAACGCAAGGCTGCCGGCGCAAGTCCGAAACGCGCGATACCGATCACGCGCAATCAGGCTATTAGTTTCAATACTTGTTGTTTTTCATACAAACATTGAGATGAATATGTTCAGCATGTCTAGTTAACTTTCTGAATTCAGTTTAGATTTTGAGCTATGAATAATATGTTTTGAGGTTTATTTTTAATGCATGACACGTTTAGTATTATTACTCCAAACTTAATTGCATGATAATTAAGTTAGATAGTTAAGCGAAGCCTTTACCCGCAGACTTAATTATAGAATCTATTGTCTATTGTTAAACTATCAGAGGTACGTTACAGTGAATGATAGAAGTAGCACTAGGATAGTTAATCACTACTTTTACCGGATTCGTGGATAATTAGACTAGGTTGGGTAGTAATATCATATAGACCTTTGCCGGAATATATGTGTAAGTTATTAAGCCTTTACCATACCTTAGCTTACGTAGACAATCTGTCATAGATCTTTCGTAGTGATAAACATAAATTTTGTAGTGATAAGTCTAAGCTGAGATCATCTCTTGTTTATTGTCTAACTCTCGTATTTGCAATCTGCGCGCGCCAGTAGTACTTGCGCACCTTTTTCTTACTTGTTCACTTACTCACGCACAACCCCAATCTTAGTTTGTAGATAAAAGTTAACTTCTCACCATTCTCTGTGGATTCGATCCCAGCTTACCCTTACTATACTAAGGAGGAGATTTGGGATAAATTTGCAACACACAACGACGTGCCGTCAAATTATGGCGCCGTTGCCGGGGAGGTTATTAAGCCTTGACCGGACCTTAACTTACGTGGACATTATATCATGTATCTTTAGTGACCAATGATAATCATAGAGTTCATAGTGACGAGTTTGAACCGAGCTCATCTCTGTTTCTGTTAAACACTTTTATAACTGCATTCTGTTGCGCTAGTGTTACTTGCGCGCTTGTTTTTCTCACTTTATTTGCTCACTCACAAAACCCCAGTTTTAGTTTGTAGATAAAAGTCAACTTCTCACCGTTCTCTGTGGAATCGACCCCAGCTTACCCTTACTATACTAAGGAGGAGATTTGGGATAAAGTTGCAACACATAACGACGTGCCGTCAAATTATTGTAACTTAGTTTTAGTGTAATTTTAACTTAGTTTTAGTTGTAATTGTAACTTAGTTTTAGTTGTAATTGTAACTTAGTTTTAATGTAATTTTAACTTCGTTTTGTAACTTAGTTTTAGTCATAATTGTAACTTAGTTTAGTTGTAATTTTGTTTTAGCTGTTATCGTAATTGTAATTTAGTATAGTTAGGATATTGTAATTTAGTCTAGTTAGGATACTTGGTTCTGTCTGGGTAAGCTGCAGGACCGTAAACGGTCATGCAAGTTTTCACGATCGTACGCGAGAATAGACACGCGTTCTGACGCGTGATGGCACGTCGTTGTGTGCTGCAAATTTATCCCGAATATCCTCCTTAGTATATTAAGGGTAAGCTGGGGTCGAATCCACAGGGAACGGTGAGAAGTTGACTTTTATCTACAAACTAAAATTGGGGTTTTGTGAGTGAGCAAATAAAGTGAGAAAAACAAGCGCGCAAGTAACACTGGCGCGCAACAGAATGCAGTTATAAAAGTGTTTAATAGAAACAGAGATGAGCTCGGTTCAGACTCGTCACTATGAACTCTATGCTTATCATTGGTCACTAAAGATACATGATATAATGTCCACGTAAGTTAAGGTCCGGTCAAGGCTTAATAACCTACACATACATTCTGGTCAAGGTCTGTATGATATTACTACATTTATCTTTAATAATGTAAATTATACCTTTAAACCTTAATTTACAATCGTCAGACTTTGTTTTCAGGCATACAATGATTACAAATATGGATTTATGCAATCAAGTATTCATGAACCTGAGTTTGCACACTTGGGAACACATTGTCAGATGCTTTATCATCGTGCAAATCAGCTAGAAGTCGCACTATCTATCTTTATACCAAGTGAAGTCTATGGTGATGATGTATGGGCTCACTTGTATAAGGATGATATTGTTGAAGTTTTACAGTTGGAAAAGATTGGAGATACGGCGCTTGAATTATATATGAGGTATTACTTTCATTCATCATGCACTATTATCTGAAATTAATTGAATTTCAGTATTATTTCTAATTTAAATCGTTTCAGTTATCTTTTCAATGAGTTTGGACGCTTCGGATTCAAATTTGGGTTTATTAGACCGTCGTCCACGACAAGCATTCGAGACATTACCTCAAGAGTTTCGATTTTGACGTCTCGGTTGACAATGCCTGATAGCTCATCCTTCTTTTGTTATTTTCTACCATATTGTGATCCACAAGAGTAAGTATTCTACTAAATTTTGAATTTGATAGTTTTTAGCAACTTTTAAGATTTAACTTAACTTGTTTTTCATCATGTTCTTGAAGGAGTCATTGGATGTTGTGTGTGTTTTTTCCAAGACAAAATCTGGTATATTGGCTAGATCCAATGGCTGGCATGATTCGATCGGATGTTTGGCGATTAATTGAAAAGTAAGTGTAAAATTTTAAATTATTGGTTTTCGTTTTAATTTTATACTTCAAAATGTCAGCAAACATTTTTTGTGTTTTGAAATCTAGGAGTTTTCAAAACATTCAAATTATGATGGATCCTCTTCACAATCTAGATCGACTACATGGATAACAGTCGAGGTAATTAATTTAATTTCTAGCATACTTTTACATTTACAGTTGAAATAAAATATAGTAACATCATGTGTTTTTACGTTTGTAGTGTCCACGACAACCAGAGGGAACGAACTTATGTGGTTATTATTGCATAAGATATCATTAAGTATGTCCAAGAAAATAATGGACAACTTCATGATAATCTTATTAATGTAAGTTTCATCTTTTTCGTTGTCTTTTTAAAAATATATACAATTTGCATTTATATAAAACGTGTTTTGATGTGAAAATAGGTGTTTCCAAATGGACGGGAAAGTTACCCGTCTTTCGTCATGAACGAAGTAAGGGATGAATTCACCTATTACATTCTTGATTGTCGCGTTCAAGATTATCAATGGAATTGATGAGGTAATCTATATAATTATAAAATATCATTGTTTCAATGAATGTTGTGACAAGTTTTCTAACTCGTCTAATTTTTTATAGGTTTTACATGAGAAAGAAGCTATAGATGATCAGTATTTTGTGGCTTTATCATATTATTACTTTTTTTTATCAAAATGAGTTGATTTTAGTGGCTTTTGATTTGATGTAATTGAGGAAATGTTGGAAAATCTTGCATATTTTGTGTATGATGTATGAAATGTAATATTGATCTTTTGAGTTGTGATATGTGGGCAATGTAAAGTGAATGATCATCTTTCAAACCTGTGAAGTAAACAATGATCATGTTTTGCAGAGTTTGGTTTTCTGAACAAAAAAAGCTAGCCCGACAAATAAAGCATCTATACAACAGCGCTTATTTTTATAAGCGTTGTGAAATGTTACATTTAACAGCGCCGTTGTGAAATGTTACATTTAACAGCGCCGTTGTGAAATGTTACATTTAACAGCGCCGTTGTGAAATGTTACATTTAACAGCGCTTTGTACAATAAGCGCTGTGAAAAATATCTTTTTAACAGCGCTTATACATAAGCGCTGTTAATATTTGTTACTCTGATTGAATTTTTTTATTTACTTTCTACAGCGCTTTAATAAAAGAGCGCTGTTAAATATAGATATATTACAACGCTTTACTAAATAGGCGCTGTTAAAACGTTTTTCAGATCCAGTTTTCTAAGTTTTACCCTATTTTATTTCTTTTGTTTCCTCACTCATGTCGTCTCTGCTTTGGAACATAAATTAATCTCAACCCGGTAAGTCATCCTTTTCCGTCTTGTTTAGAATATAGTGTTAAAAGTAAGTTTGTTTGAATTTATTATTTAGATGCGCTTATGAATATCCATATTTAAATCGTCTTGCTTGTCTTGCTTATCTTATTCTAGGTATTTCAATTCCGATTATTCTCAACCTTGTTAGTCATAATGGATCGAAGTTGGATGTGTTTAAATCGTTTGTCCGTTGGTTATGAAGAAGGAATAAGAGGGTTTTGTCAGTTTGCTAAGGATTCTACAAATCGGAATGACACTGTATATGTGTTTTGTCCATGCACTGATTGTTGGAATAACAAGAAAATAAAAGTCGGAGATCTTCACAAACATTTGTTGTTAAAGGAGATTGATCCAAAGTACAAAGTTTGGCATTTACACGGTGAATTTGGAACAGCTAACTCTCCCCCCAAATGGAACAACGTCGATTTAATGGTGAAAATATGGATTGGGAGGATGGTGATTTAATTGGAATGGTGAATAACATTGAGAAAGAGATGAACGTCGGGTCTTCTATCACTGAAAAACTTAAATCTGATTTTGAGACGCCTTTATACGCTGGTTGCACAAAATTTAAAGTTGTGAGCCTATTAAGATTCCAAAGCCGCGACACTTTGATCGTCTTCAGGGGAAAGGAATAATTGGATTTCAAGTTAAAGTTGTTCCTCGATCAGAGTTGCGTGACGCCCATTTCTACGTGTTGCGGCAGGTTGATGAGATCGAGCCCTTTGTAGAACGTCATTTGCAATTGATAAGGTCATCTAATCAGGGAAAATCTGAAAAGTTGATCCAAAAAAAGCATTCAGAAGAGTTTGCTTCTTGGTTGAAAGATGACGTTTTAAGTTCAAATGTGCCTGATTTTGTGAAGTCTCTTGGTGTTGGGCCTAGTTGCGCCGTTCATTCTTATAGAGCATATGATTTAAATAGTTATTCATTTTACACAAAAGATCAGGATGAAAGAAGTTCAGTTCAGAATAGTGGCGTGACAATTGTTGCCGACACAATTCATGTGTCTAGTGCCAAAGATAAGATCCCTGTAAATGCCGTGTGAATTATTATGGTGTTATTGAAGACATATGGGAAATAGACTACGTAGAAGTTCGGATACCTTTTTCAAGTGCAAATGGGTGCATAGTTTGAATGTTTGTATTGATGAATTCGGCATGACATTTGTTGACTTTCGTAGAGAATGATACAAAGACGAGCCTTTCATCATGGCTGAGCAAGCTAAACAAGTATTTTACGTCAAGGATCCCACAAATGAACATAAATATATTGTCGTTCATGGAAAACAACATATTTTCTTCGAAGATGGTATGGATGCAAATGATTACTCTGAAGATAGTGCAGCGGTTTGTAGCACCATTCCAAACAATTTCGAAGACGTTGGTGAATTTCAACAGAGAAGGGATAAGAATTCTGAATATTTTTCAAAACATTAATATATTTGTGAAGTTGTGCTTAGATTTATATATCATTTACTTATTTGCTTGGTGTTTTTCACATAGGATTTTAGTGATGAGCAGGCTATATAAAGGGATCAAACTTTTTTTATGATTTGGAATTAAGCAGGTAATTAATGTGTTGAAAATTCTTACTTTTAATATTTTAATTATTTAAATATTTTTATCGTGTATATTGTCCTTACGTATAATTTTTTCATGCAGGTATTCGAGATAATATGGATAGTGAAGATTCAAATTTATTAGATGATGTATTAATAGAGCTTTTGTTTATTGTTATTTGAGTAATTTATCAATAATGAAAGTGTGTACTGCAGAGTGTTATTTAAATTTTTCGAAACATAAATAATAAAAATACTGCTCTGTTTTTTAACTTATTAATGGGCTTTAAAAAAAGAAGCGATGTTGTATATATTATGACTAATTTATCATGTTTATTACATCTTTTGAAATAATAAACTGATATATAACAGCGTTTAATTTTAAAAAGCGCTGTTGTAATTAGGGTTCTAAACCAACCCTAAATCCAAACCCTAATTATAACAGTCTTTAAAAAATAAACGATGTAATAAATATTTAAAATAATAATAAAATAATTTGTTTTCACAGCGTTTAAATTAAAATAAACGCTGTGATTTATTTATTACAGCGCTTATTCCTGATAAAAGCGCTGTAAAAGATATCTTTTTATTATTTTCAAGTTTTAAAAATCAGATAATATTTTTTTAAGGTTGTTATTAAGTTAAGATTTTATAAACGGAATTGGTAACATTCTATTTATTAAAATATCATGAGAACATAAATAAGCATTTGAAATCATTGTCATTTGAAAATTTGTACTGTGTCACTCTACTAAGCAATAGGTTGAACATTGTACATTTTGATCAACTATACTTTTCATTAATAAAAACACAACAGAAATGCAAGTGATTTTTTTTAAGTAAATGAGTTATAAGCTTCATTAATCAAACTTTCGACTAAATTTGTTTCATAATAATTAATGAATTCTGAAGAAAAAACAAAACAAATAACAACTATTTATTACAGCGCTTATAACGTAAAAGCGCTATTGTAAAATACATACCACAGCGCTTACTTTTTATAAGCGCTGTAAAATATTCTCAGTAATTCAATTTCCTTAAATAAAAAATAATTAATTATATTTTACAGCGTTTTTATATTTTTAAGCGCTGTTGAATATTTAAAATTACCTGATTGGTCGATCCGGTTACGCGCAGATTTTAATCCCAATCGTTGCTTAAATGAATCTAACAGTCCATATTCAATACTAAATTTCATGAATTTTCAGTACCCGCAAAAACTTCCCGCTACAATCTTTCTATATATATCCAAATATGTTACAAAATTTACATTGAAATTTTATGTCAAACTTACTATTGTTCATGTCGGATGTTATAATTTTCAGTCCAAATCTTCTTTGTTACGCATAAACTTCCAGTTTCAAGTAAGGATCAACACATATTTGTTAAACTTTTGTGTTTTATATTTTTTTCAGTAAGCTTTTTTGTTCTTTGTTTGATATTAACTCTTGGGTTTGGTTCCGGTACAAACCACATTTAAAATAAAAACTTAGAACCACTATGAACCACGTGATCAAACAATTCAATGGATGTGATTAATGATACTATTGATATGGTAATTACTAGCATTAATCAATATAAGGGGCACACTTGTGAATTCAATTTTTATCATTGATAATTAATGATTTATTGAAAGTGCATTAATATATTTTTATAAAAAGTGCATTACAATACTTTTGTAAAAGTGCATTAAAATATTTCTTAAAAGTGCATTAAAAGTTTTAAAAAAGTGCATTACAATATTTGCATATTAAAAATTTCTTACAATTTTTTAAATTTTGATGCATTTTTGAAATTTCTATTGATGCACTTTTTATTATAATTTTTTTAAAATTGATGCACTTTTAAAGTATTTAGTGATGCACTTTTATATCCCCTAAATTATATAAACTAATTTTTTTATTCAATTGAAAATAATTCATTTATTAACTATATTGATTTGAAATGACAAATATGCCCTTTCGTTACTAAAAATGATTCATATTTAATTAATGAGGTCATCAGTCCAAACCATTTAGTTTTTAAATCTTAAGGCTCACATTTGTTCTAAATTTTCATTTAAAAATAGGTTCTCATTTGAACCTTTCTCATTAACTCTATTCTATTTTTTGTTGATACATATAATATTTCCTACAAGCTAGAAAGCGGCAAGTAGGGTCGAACCCACGAGAGAGCAATTTAAGTCAAGAGTATATTTTTTATTCTACTATTAATTCCTAAAGGGGGTTTTGAATAATTGTTTTAGTAACAAGTAACAAATAATATATAACTACAAACACACCAATTTAAGGAGTTGCTTACAACATAAAATAATTATTATCATGTAAAAATCATGTGAATTTATTTAATTGTTTCCGCTAGAGACTCAACAAACATACATCCGCTAAGATAATATGTAAATAATTCAATATATTCTAATCTTCAATTAACCGCTAAGTTCTCAAGAAGATTGATAATAGCTTGAATGAATATCAAAATAGATACACTGCTATGCTTTACTAAAATGATATCAAACAAACATCATGCAAGACATGTTAATATAGTTCACCGCTAAGCTACTCTAAACTAACATACAAGCATGTAATTTGCATCAAAGAATTGTAATAAAATTCACACAAAATAATCTTGCAATAACAATCATCAATATATGTTAACAAACAACTCCCCAAATTGGGTGAGTTTAGTTACACATAAGATTCATCACAACAAAATACAAGAAAATAAAAGAGAGTTTGTAAGTAAGAAAATTGTCACGAATTTTGATGATGAAGATGTGGCCTTCTTTATCTCCTTCCGTTGTCACTACGGCTTGAGAATGAGATGGTTTCTTCCCCAAAAATCCAGATTTCTTCAAGTTGCAAGAGAGCTCCAAAAATGGTTGAAATGGTGTAGAAAATGAGATTTTTAAGAATGGCAACAAGGGCCAAATGATGGCTTATTTTTGATGTCCTCCTCTCCTCTTTTAATATGCACTTTCATCATAAATTGCATAAAATTGTCCTCATTTCTTGTAGAACGAAATCATTTATTTGTCTCAATTCCAAGGTTGAAAATTAATGCAATTTGCTATTTTCGGTCTGCCGCGGACCCTGAAGGATTTATTACCGCGGAGGCTTAAGTATTTTCATTAATCCAATACCCTACGCCGCCAGAAATTCAATACCCTTTGCGGAGTTCCACAAAATCAGATTTTTGTTCTTTGCTTGCTTCTATGATTCTTCATCTCAAATGTCTTGAATTAGATCCAAATGTGGCAAAATAATCTTGTACATCTATAACATGAATCACACACAAAACGTGAAATAAAACATGAAAAAATGTATTTAAATTATGGAATTTTTCGTTTTGATGGATCGTATAAATACGCTCCATCAATGGTTTCATTCAACGTTTAATGTTAACAACCCCGGCTCCAACAATCACAGCCCAGGGCCAAAATATATTTCGTACGAAATGCAAGATCTCTCAAAAGTCTTTGATGTAATCATTGACAGTGGCAGCTGCGAAAAATATTATTTCACAGGCGATTGTCCAGCAGCTTCAACTTCCCGTTCAAAAGGACACCGCACCGTACAAACTTGGATGGATTAATTCTGGAGGCGAAATAAAAGTAAGCGAACAATATTTAGTTTCTTTTTCCATTGGCAAACATAATGATAAAATCCTTTGTGATGTTGCCGATATGAGTGCGTGTCATCTTTAACTGGGGCGTCCTTGGCAATTTGATCGAGATGCGACACACAAGGGCCGTGATAACGTCTATACTTTTATTAAAGATGGTTTGCGAAATTTTCTTTGCCCATTGACGAAAACTTGCAGCTCCAAGACTCAACCGCAGCAAAATGAGCTTCTTATCTCAACCAAACATTTTTTTATGCTGAGATTAAAGATGCTCCCATTTTGTGTGCCTAAGTAGTTTATCCTACGGATAACATGTCCTCATCAGTTCCTGAAGCCTTGACCACTCTACTGCAAGACTTTCAAAATATTATGCCTGCAGAACTCCCGTCGGGTCTTCCAGCTATGCGTGAAATTCAACATAATATTGACCTTTTTCCCGGTGCAAGTTTACCTAATCTACCGCATTACAGAATGAGCCCTGACGAGCATGAGATTTTACAAAGTCAGGTAGATGACTTACTACAGAGGGGGTTGATTAGAGAAAGTCTAAGTCCTTGTGCAGTTCCGGCTTTACTTGTTCCGAAGAAGGACGACACTTGGCGTATGTGCATCGACAGTCGGGCAATTAATAAAATAACAGTGAAGTATCGTTTTTCGATCCCACGAGTTGATGTTATGCTTGACATGCTTAAGGGAGCTTCTATATTTTCAAAGTTAGACCTTCGTAGTGGGTATCACCAAATACGAATTCGGCCCGGCGACGAATGGAAAATAACTTTCAAATCTAAAGACGAGTTATATGAATGGCTTGTCATGCCTTTAGATTATCAAATGCACCGAGCACGTTCATGAGACTCATGACTCAGGTATTAAAACCTTTTCTTGGTATAGCTTTTCACAGCGAGAAATTGTCCGAAGCCAGACAAAAATGGACTACTTACAAACTGGAGTTATATGCTGTTGTTCGGGCCGTCAAGCATTGGGAGAAATATCTTTTCATGCTGAATTCATCTTGCTAACTGATCAAGCGCTAAAGTATAGTAACAATCAAAAGGACTTGAATCGCACACACGCTAGATGGATATCATACTTGCAACAAATTTTCATTTGTTATTAAACACAAGTCAGGGCACCAAAATAAAGTAGCAGATGCCTTAAGCCGTGGAGTATCTTTGCTTACAACAATGCAATCCAAGGTGATTGGCTTTGACTTGATGAAGGAACAGTACCCAGATGATTATGACTTTGGTGAGACATGGAAAAGACTAAAGGCTGGGGTAACATCTGAACCATTTTTCATTCATGATAACTATCTTTTTTATCACTCTCGTTTGTGCATTCCACGTTGTTCTCTGCGTGAGGAATTAATTGCAGAACTACATAAGGAGGGACATTTCGGACGAGATAAAATATGGTGATGGTTTTTCTTCGCAAGAAAATATTTCCTACGGGAACATATCACAAGCTTAAAGAAAAAAAATTGGTCCCTGCAAAGTGTTAAAAAAATTAACGATAACGCGTACGTCGTCGACCTTCCTAAAGAGTATAACATCTCATCAACCTTTAAGGTGTCAGATTTGTATGCTTATCATGCTCCGAATGAACCTCTTTATCTAAACATCAACTTGGGGACAAGTTTTCTTAACGAACAGGCAAATGTGAAGCTACATCTGTTGGAGCACTAAAAATAGAATCTGAGACATTTATCACTAATAAAGAGCATTCACTCCGCCTTCCATGAACTTAACAAATAGAGCCATTAAAAGCTCCTTTCCACAGACCACTCAGATTCATTTTTCTATTTTGTTTCCACAGACGTGTAACACATTAGTGGTCATGAAATTCAATATCTATTTTCCATCTACAACATTCAGTTATTGTTTTCTGACTCTCATTTCTCTGCTTCCGCGACATCAAGTCTGTTTCACTAATCAATGTAGTGGAGCAACATCTAATTAGTTTTGAACTGCAAGATCCGGAGAATTGCAATCAGCAAAAGTTGGACAACAAGGTGGGAACACATTAACACAATACTACTTGTATCATACAAAAAAAGAAATGTACCTGCGACCAGTGGCGGAACCAGGACGAAATATTCGCCGGGGCTCAAAAGCTTAGGAGGCAGTAATAAATTTAGCGGGGGCTCAAATAATTTTTTTAGCGGGGGCTCAAATAATTTTTTTAGCCGGGGCTCTAATAATTTTTTTCAGCCGGGGCTCAAATAATTACTTTACCCGGGGCTCCAAATCGAATTATGATAAATTATACCTGGTAAAAAAAAAAATTTTCCTCGCCGGGGCTCCAGCCCCCCTCCGCCCCCTGGTTCCGCCACTGCCTGCGACACTGCCATATTCAATTCCCAACTAGATCCGGAAGAATGTAGCAGTCTTTCGGTGAGCAACACTAGTGTTTATTTTGATTCGTGGTTAGTGGAATACACTACTGATTCATAAGAACTCCATTTTCAAGAACTGCAGTGAGTCTATGAGACTTGATTTTGAACAAAATATTACATCGAGGTTGCGTCCAAAGTGTAGACATACTATTCACGTCACTTAAAAAGAGCCTACTCAAGTTAACGCCTTTTGCCGTGCCAAATTGCTCTATAATCTTAAAGAAGCAGAGCAGATCAAAATCAACATGCGAGGCAGCCTCTTTTGTAGACAATGCACTTTAAGAATGGCAGCCATATACCGAATTTCCAAGTAACAAATTATAATTTTCATTAATCATTTTTTAAGAAAAGGAACTCATACTTTGCATCATAAACCCCGTATAGTGCTTTGAACCAATTTCCATTTGCCATTCCTCACGAACATTTTAAAAGAAAACCCAACACTTAAATGAATAATCAAATACAAATATGCTGCTAAGAGCAACTCCAGCGGTTTACTGCGAACAAGCCCATTAGGCAAATTGGCCCAGCTGTCATCCCAAAATAGAGAAGATGATAGCGAACGCCATTTAAATTTCACTCCAACGCAAACGTCCGATTACGTATAATGATACATACCTAGGGTTTGATTCTTCAAATTTAGCTCACAATCTCTCAATCTCTATATCATTTCTCACTCGCAATTTCATCCTTTCATTTTTCAGATTTCATCCCCTCCGTGACTCCAATCCGATCTGCCTTCCTTGTTCAGGTTGTTGTGTCTCCGATCTCCATGGATTCCGACCACTAGCTCCATCCGCAGCTTGACCAATACTTGGTTGCCCAAGCGTAGAACTTCTCTTGTTGCCAAAAGGAAACGCACTAGACTCAAACCTAAAGGTTTTGACAGTTTTCGTGTTCATTTTTAATTAGAAACTTTACTATTTGATTATTTATGTTGATGAGCATGGCAAAGAACCGATTTGATTATTTATTTATGGAGGAAGTTAATGCAAAGAGCTGAGAGCAGGTTGATGAGAGTTTGACAGTTTGGTCTGTGTGCAATTGCAGAACCGATTGTTGATGTAGGAGAGGCAAGAGAAGAAGCTTGTTGACGTAGATGGATTCATCGTTCACACAATTACTTAGTGAAGGTCTATATGAAGATAGTGAGAGTCCGCAACCAAATTTGTCCCCAAAAAAAGGGCGTTCTAAAAACTTCTAAATACAAGAGGATATGTTACTCATATCTGGATGGGAGAATGTAAGTTTAGACCCAATAAAAGGCAACAATCAAACTCAGGCCGGCTACTGGAGTAGAATCACGAGCTATTTTAATGAGCACAAGTCGTTCGCAAGTGAAAGAAGTACAACGGCATTGACAAATCGGTGGTCCACTATACAAAAATGTGTGAGCAAGTTCCAAGGATTCTATAATCAAGTAAAGGGGAGAAATCAAAGCGGAGTAAGTGAAACAGACAAGGTATAAAACTTAAATTTCTTATAATTTTGTTACTATTTTGATTGATATATTGATTTCTCAAGTTATTAGTAGTCTTTGCAAACTTCATGTTTTAATTGTTTAAATCTTTTTCCATTTGTGTTATATGCTAAATTCTTTACATAGTGGTCGGTGTATGTAATTTTCTTATATGTCAGTAAAGTTGTGTGAAATATTAACTTATAGAATTGTTATGGTGTTTATGCAATGACTTTGTTAGTTTTGTAACTATTCATATTAGGTACGCCAAGCTATGGAGATGTACCAAAGCATACAAGGCAGTGTATTTTCACTCACACATTGTTGGACAGAGTTGCGGAATTCGCCAAAATTTGCATCGAACAAGTCAAAGAAGAAGCTAAAAGCATCCTCAAATGATAGCCCACATGCTGCGGGATCATCTCAAAGTCCAGTGAATGTCAATTGCGAGCAGGAGAATGATGAAGGAATAGAACGTCCAATGGGAAGAAAGGCCGCTAAAAAAAGAAAACGGGTTGATGAAGCATCGAATTCATTTTTTATCGATATGCGAGAGCATATGTCTTCTACTGCTAATAAGAGGAAAGAGGAGTATGAGGTCATGGTAAAGATAGAGGAGGAACATCTCGAACTTAAGAGAAAACAAGTTAAAATCAATGAAACAAAGGAGAAGCGAGAACAACAAATGTTTGAAGCTTCCATCATGACCACTGATACGACCAATATGGAGCCACAAATGGCAAGTTTCTATAATTCACTCAAAGCTGAAATCTTAGAAAAAAGGGTGAAGATGTTTTGCAGTCTTATCTTTTTGTTGCGCCGATGAGTAAATGTCATTTTGATGGAGATTTGGGTGCTGGATTTTTTGAGTTGCAAGTTCTGGTACTTGATGGAGATTTTGCTAGGATAGGCGAGGTGAGGATTCTAACTGTCAATTTTAATCTCCATACATATTCTAATAGTTTACCATTTTGTTTCTTTTGTTTGTCAGGAGCAATTTAAGCATGCTGACAAATAGCTGACATATCAATGCTGGTGTTCTTTCCTGGAGGTTGGTTTACTTTGAAATTTGAGGGTATTTAAATGAAGTTGAATTTTGAACCAACCTTATTGCTTAGGATTCTTGTGGGTATGCCACTATTTTGTTTTTGTTCCTACGTTTCAGATATGTTGAAAGTTTGACAGAAGTGTGTGTCTCTTCAATGAAAGAGTTAACAGAAATTCTGATCAAGGTACCAGTGCATTTTTGTTGTTGTTAAAAAGTTTGAATACACTGATAAATTATTCTGCAGTGTAGATAAAAAGTTTGAATGCACAAGGTAGAGTACAAAAGGCATCCGGAGCCTGTCATGGTTCAACATGGTAGACGCCGTATCTATGCCAGAGATGCTCAATCAGATCATTTTGTAGTTGAATGTGACCTTGCTTATCTCTGATTTGATGATGTACTTCTATGAACTCCATAATATTGATTGTAGAATTCCTATCCAATGATATGGTTCGACTTTCAAAAGTTGCATCATAGTTGTAGTCAGGATTCTGTAATTCTCTTTCGTCTTCAATGATAATATTATGCAAAATGATACAAGCCGACATTATATATTTCATTGTTTCCACGTCCCAAAAATGAGAAGGACCACGTATCATTGCAAATCGAGATTGAAGCACTCCAAATGCTCTCTCGACATCTTTTCTAGCAGACTCCTGCATAGCTGCAAAATACTTTTTTTGTTTCCTTGTGGAGATGTAATAGTCTTAACGAAAGTAGGCCATGAAGGATATATACCATCCGCGAGGTAATATCCCATATTATATTCATGTCCATTAATGACGTACGTCAATTTAGGACCACGTCCTTCAGCTAGTTCTTCAAATAAGTGAGACCGATCTAATACATTTATATCATTTAATGATCCGGGTAATCCAAAGAAAGAATGCCAAATCCATAGGTCATACGAGGCCACAGCTTCTAAAATAATAGTGGGTTCATGAACATGAACGGTGTACATACCTTGCCATGCAGTTGGACAATTTTTCCATTTCCAGTGCATACAATCAATACTACCCAACATTCCTGGAAAGCCTCGTTGTTCGGCTACGCTCAACAATCTAGCCACATCTTCATTATTTGGTCTTCTCATATATTCAGCACCAAATACTTCCACAACTCCTCTTACAAATCTTCTGAGGCTCTCTATTGCTGTGCTTTCCCCAATTCTTATATAATCATCAACCGCATCCGCGGCAGTTCCATATGCAAGCATTCGAAGTGCCGCTGTTATTTTTTGAAGAGGCGATAATCCAAGAATTCCCACCGCATCTGCTCTTTGAGTGAAGTACTCATCATGAGCTCAAATTTCTGATTGAATTCTCAAAAATAAAAGACGACGCATTCGAAATCTTCTACGAAACATTGAATCAGGATATGTAGGATTATCAGAAAAATAATCACAATAAAGTCTAGCATGACCTTCTTCTCTATCACGATTAATCACACGACGATCCATTGAAGATCCACCGCGGCGTGGTGCCGAATCAACATTCTGACTTTGACGATGTTGTTGAATGGCAATACTCATTGTTTGTAGCTCTTCATCTTCTTCGTCTTTCATCTTCTTTTTCCACCATTTTCGAAGATTGTGTGGCATTGTGGTTACGGGAAGTTAAAGAGATGAGAGTGTGGAAATGAGAGTGTATGATTGAAGAGAGTAGACTTGAGAGTGTACGGAATGAAAGGTGAGTGTGTGATGAAGAAACAAGATAAGGATGAATTAATATTAATAAAAATTTATTTTTTTATTTATACATAATCACATTTTACATGATTCCATTGGAGTATAATTGAACTTTCATTAGGTAAATTTTACATAACTATTATAAAATTATTTTTTAGATCACTCATATACATAAGAGCATTGGAGTTGCTCTAAGCGGCCATAAATGATTTGTTTCCCATACGCCTTGAAGCTTTTTCTGCCTGTCAACAAGTTCGTCAAATACAAAAATCAAATATACAAGACATGTGGGGTTGTTATGTCAAAGAAACTTGGCGAAATTTACCTCCATCTCCCAGTCACACTTAAAGACAACAACTGCTAAAGCTATTGTCTGTACGAATGTCCCACTGAGCATACCCAACCACATTCCCTATTCAATTACCAAAGTGCAGAGTTTGATCTTTTTGAATTTGACTCATCATAATGTGGAATAACGATGTTGCATAATAAGCCACAGAATCAAAAACTTGTAGGCTACGAATCTCAAAAATGAAGTTTCACAAACCTTAACTCCAAACCGCAGAAACCATCCTGCAATAATTCCAATAGGAACTCCAACTGCATAATAGCTGCCTATGTTGATCACTGCTACTAATGCTTGCCAGCCAGATCCAATGGCAACGCCTGGAACCGAACTTGTGAGTTTTCAGCCAAACAAAATATTGATGTCAAAATTATAAAGGCAAAACTTCTCACCGGACAGAATTGGTTGAAAGCTATTGAGGAATATGGTAAATGCTAACAAAACTGCAAAATCATTAACAGCACTAATGACTTCATTGTTGGAGGTGAATATGATCGCAATATTCTTGTCGAATCCCATGATTACTGAAAAAAATGCCAGTCCCAGCACTAAGGCAATCAGAATTGACACTTTGGTTGCAAATTTAGCGCCTTTCGCATTCCCTGCCCCCAACTCATTTGCAACTCGAACACTGAGAATAATCAAATAAAGGAGTTTGATCAGGCAGCATTTTGTCATGAATTGGAAGATTGAAGGTGGAGCACACTCTTTTTTTCATGATCTTAAATTCTGACAGGGTAACTCTTATTCTGTTGGAAGTTCAGTTTCAGTATCGAAAGAGGAAGATATGGAGGAATAAAATAATACCCGGTTGCTGCCAGACAACCAAGCATAATCATGGACTCCCAGGCAAATATGCTTATGCTGCGCAAAAAATTAACTATAAAGAATCTGATGTGTCATCCATGCCTAATGTGGGAAGAATGGATGATTGGGTAATAACCAACCAGATAGACACCGCATTAACTGAAGCCTCTGTATTCTTCATCTGGCTAGAAACAATAATCAGTACTCGGTAGTAAAAATTCTCCATACTGCAAACACCAGATAAATTAATTATATTCAAATATTACAACAAAAAGGACATGGTAGCAGAATCAGGGAGCACTCACGATAACATGACTCCGGAAGCGATAGAAAGTTCGAAAAAATCCCACAGACCAGTTAATGCTTCACATGAAAATCCAGTCCACGTCTCTCTACACCGACCACCAACAGAGTACCCAAACAAGCATAAAACCGATACCCACCACGACACGTCAATAGTCAGAGCAATTCCAACTACCCCTAATCTTAATTTGTATATGAACATCCAACTTATAATCACGTGAAAAAGTAAAGCACCACCAGAAACACAAGCAATTACAGCCATCTTGAGCTGGCTTTGTAAGAATCTCTGCAAGGTGAACTGAAAAGGGAAGCTCAAATGGAGTGGTATCAACCAAATTGCAACTACACCCGATATCTCAGCCACCTCCTTGGAAGTCCCAATTAGTTCCAAAATGGGAGCTGCGAATATGAATAGTGGTAACAGCAAAACTGAAGCAATAAAGACGACAACCCAAGATCGTTGCAGGTATATTCCTAGCATGTGATACTGTTTCGCTCCATAAGCCTGACCACACAACGTTTCCAGCGCACTTGCCATCCCCAGCTACACACATTACCCCAATCGTAAATCAAGCAAGTCAAGTACATTATCAATCAGCAAATCATCATTCTATTGAATCGATCAGCAAATCATCATTCTATTGAATCGATCAGCAAAATTTACTAAATAGAGTCGATTAGAAATCAACTTCTTCTGAACCCTCAAATCTGAGGATCCAAAAAAGCAACAAAATGGAGTTACCAGAAAGCCAAAGCTGATGGCAATGACGACGGTGCAAGCAATGGACACAGCAGTAAGTTCACGGACGCTGAGATGACCAGCAAATGCTTGAGAAACGACAGTGACAGAAAACAATGAGAGTCTACTAAAACTGGACGGAGCTGCAACCGCCACTAGCTTCTTCGTCTCCAACCATGTCTTGCAAAACACATTCTCACGCTCTTTATGATGTTCACTGTTTGACCGCGATAGAAATGGAGCGTTGACTTGCTCGTCCATTTCCAGTTTTTGTCGTTCGAGCGCTGTTCGCACTCCTTTAGAGATCGGCTTGAGATCAATTCACCGGTTCAATTTGTCAGATCCGCTGAGTGGAGTTGATTCGTGTAACTTCAAACCCCCTATAGATTACTGAATACTGATGTTTGTCAGAGTCCTCACCCTTTCCCTGACTTGAGAACCAGCCTCTTTCATTTAAGCCTTGCAACCACACATCTTCTTTACCATCATCACAGATAGCAATGTATTCTGATTTAGTAGTGGACAATGCAATTAGTGGTTGTAAATGAGATTTTCATGCGTGTTAATGTAAATCAGTAAATGTATTCGTAGTATTTAATTTTCAAGATACACCCTATCACTAGCAAAATCAGCATCAACATAACCAATCAACTCAAGCACATTCATCCTTCTTCCAAAGTTCAAACCACCATTCAAAGTTCTAGTGATGTAAGAAATCACTCATTTCAGTGCATTCCAATGTTCCTAATCGGGATTAGACATATATCTTCTTAACAGAAAAATAGCATAGCCCAAATCAGGCCAAATACTAATCATTGCATACTGATTCTATAGCATTAGCATAAGGTAGATCCTCCATGTCAATTATTCATTCTTAGTTTTAGGACAATGAAGTTTACATAATACAAAATGAGGAGCAATAGGAAAAGACAGTCTTAGAGTTCAGATCACCAGCTTAGACACAATTTTTTCTAAATAACTTTTTGATTGAGTTTCACAGCATTCTTAGATCGATTCTTATTAATGATCATGTCTAATATCTTCCTAGCACGACTTGAGTTGTTCATTTTTTAACCAGAATGTAACTTCTTCTTCTTCTTAAGTTAAAGCATCTGAAATGAATATTTCAAGCGGGATCTGAAAGTTTCATTTGAGAAAATTTCAGGCTGGTATATCCGAATTTCCGGATTTCATACTTCTTTTTTCATTTCTCAAACTCATTCACACAACCCCAGTTTCAACTTTCTCAAAGTTATCTCCATCAATCAATTTCATTTGACTCTACCAATCCTACTTCATTTCTAGCTCTTTTTTCAACTCTTTTTTCATTTCTCAAACTCATCTCTACCAATCCTAGCTAAACATTGACACCGTTGATTTAGCATTTGGAGTACCTTGACACACAAATGTTGTTGGTACAGCTGCGGCCAGACCGAGATGCTCCAATTAGCTGGTATCAAACAACTGCCTTGGAAAAGATGAAGCAGCAAGGAGCAATCTATCTGACTCCATTTTCACATCGATTAGTAGAAGAAATAGACAATCCTGAATACCAAAGGCTGAGATGCAGAGTAAATTATCATGCTCTGAAATTCAAGCCACACATCACATGAAATTAAGCAATTCTATTGTTCGAAAGCTACGTGAAGAAGGCCACTTCATGTCGATACATCTGCGATTCGAGATGGATATGCTGGCATTTGCTGGGTATGTTTACTAATCAATTGTTGCATACATTAGGAATATGCTACTTCATCTCTATGACTTCAGTTTAAGTGTTCTTTTTGAAAAAGCCTTGCAACATAGTTATTTAATTATAATTGCGTAGTTTGTTTATTATGTCAGTTGAGTTGATACTTGATACTTGGAGTTGATACTTGATAGAAATCATTTAAATATTTTATGAGAACTTTTATCTGTTTGCTACTGGTGCAAATAGCTGATAATCCACATGAAATATGTTCAGGTGTTTTGATATATTTACCCCGGAAGAGCAGAAAATACTGCAGAAGTACCGAAACGAGAACTTTGCTGAGAAAGAACTTATTCCTAGCCAAAGGAGATTAATTGGAAAATGCCCATGTTGCTGCCCAAAGTGAAGTTGCTGGAGCTGCTTATGCTCATGTTGCCGACGCCTTATCTTTTTATTGTGTAGAGATAGCACTTTTGTACACCTTGTATTTGTGAAATGTTTTGAAACTTGATGTATTTGTAGAATTTGGTTTGAGTTCAATAAACTTGCAACTTGATAGTGAAATGTTTGTGATTTCATAATGTTAAACGATCCCGGATACTAACATATTTGAAGTCACATAATCCATCTTATGCGACAAATCTTACGTGTGTCACTAAAAGTTAAGCATAATGTGACCAGAACCTTATGTGACAACACTATGTTATGTCGCAAAATGTATTTACCTTATGGGACTAACATATTATAAGTTAGTCGCGTAAGTGGCTTGCGACACGCCTTATGAGATTTGTGGCTTCAAAATAACCGTTAATAAAGCCCCTTGCGCTGTCGCTTTATATATAGTAGAGATTAGTCCCGCTCAATTGAATGTTTTAAATTATGAATCAAAAAATTAGTTTAAATTATAATTATAAAAAATGCAAGTTACATTCCAAAATAAATTCCAGTTTAAATTGCTAATTTAGCCATCAACCGTGATACGAGATAAGTTAGAGATTCAGTATCTTCAGATTAAGCAACTGAGATTCAAAGGTTGATTTTTAAGATGAGGTTCATGGCTGATTGATAATTTTTAGATTCATAATTTTGATTACTAATTTTTGGATTCAAACTTATACTCTCTTGTTTCTATTTTGTTGATATAGGTTATGATGTAATTATCAAGACAAGACCAGCCAAGTAACAGAAGCAAATGATTTGCCATGTTAAATAATAATTCCAGATCTAAAGTACGGAGAAAAGAGCAAACTTCTTTCAAAAATTTTACAGTGAAAACGGAATATTTTTCATTAAAGATTATTGTGTATTTCTTTAAAATGGAGCAAATCCCGCTTCCAAAGTTACGCAAATAAATATTAATTATTATGTTGAATAAAGTTAAAATTCAAACTTTTTTGTATATAAAATGTCACTAGCCGTGCAATGATAAAAATGGAAGTAAAATGATAATTTTTGTTAAAATTATAAAGGTGAAAGTCATTAATAATTGTTTCAAATAATTGAATCGACAAATAATTGAAGTTTCACACATTCAAATGATATGAGGTTCCTGCATCTTATAATTTTAATATATATAAAAAATATTTTTTGGAATTAAAATCTGTGATAATATAACCAAAGGGCATAATGGTAAATAGAGGTTATGAATTCTTTATCTACATTCATAACCCACGTATTATGTGTAGATATTTAATTATTTTGTAGTATTGTTAAAAAATTTACCAACAGAAAAAGTATCATTCAATTGACGGAATTTACAAAATATACGGTCTTATAACATACAACTTATCGATAACATATTCTATTGATTTTAATGACATTTCTAACAGATGTATGCCAAAATCAACAAAAACGACCAGTGATAATATACATTTTCTTGAAGTTTTTTAAGTCCTACAAAATCTCTATCCCTTAACCTATAACTCTTTACCCCTAACAGATATCCTAAGAAAATACACCTTACATACCTAGGATCTTATTTTTCATCTCTCACATGAGTGTAGGCTGAGCAACCAAACACCTTGCTATTAGACACGTCAGATTTCCTAGCAAGGTATTTTTCTAGGGGACATTTAAATAATAAGTTCCTATTTGGGCTCCTATTTATCAAATAAGTTGCACAAGCCAAAGCCTCAACCTAAATCCGTTGGGTAAACCTGTGGTAAATAACGGAGCTCTAACTTATTCAAGTAGATATCTGTTCACCCTCTCCCCCATTTTGATGAGGAGTGAACCTTACTGTCTAAGCATACCAAAAGAAGAGCAGAATTCGTGAAGCTCACCATTACAATATTCAAGACCATTACAAGTTCTTGAAGCCTTATGTTTCATGCAAGTCTGATTTTCCTCTAAAGATTCATCTTTAGTTTTAAGCACAAAAGTTCATACCATGTGTGAATAATCATCAACCAAAGTTCGAAAATATTTCTCTCCCCCACGAGACACATAATTCACTAGTACAGATTATATTTTTAACAGCGCTTGTTATTAAGCGCTGTTAAAAAAATTAGATCTTTCACAGCGCTTTAAATAGAAAGCGCTGTAATAAATGTATTTAACACAGCGCTTCTTAAGAAAACGCTGTATACAATTTACAACAGCGCTTATATTATTAGGCGCTGTCTTAAGTAATATTTTTAACAGCGATTTTCCAAAAAAACGCTGTTAAAAATACTAATTAAAACAGCGCTTATATAAAAAGCGCTGTCATATATTTACCGCAGCGCCTTTTCATAAAAGCGCTGTCTAAAAATAATTTTATTTAAATTTTTTGAAACTAAGTAAAAATAATAATACGCTGGTTTTTAACTTAACTTATTAAAGCCCTTGATACAGAACAGAGGATGCTGAATTTTGGAATAAAATGAATCACTGTAAGAAGGTGCACGTTATATCGTTTAACTTAACTTAGCAGTTTTTGAGCTCCCGATGTCAGAACTGGACCCATAATATATCGTTTCGAAGAGAACGACGAGCCGGACAAACAAAATATTTGTTGGGCAAATTCGATCATTTACTATTTTATTTCGAATTTTTAGTATTTTCCATTATTTTCAAATATTTTATTATTTTTGTTTCTATGTTTTTTGTTGTTTCCCTATATAAGGAAACGTAGTTATTATTGTTAGACAGTTGATTTTGAAGTTTTCTGATTTAGAACATTAGTTAAAATGCTAGTTGAACTTGAGAGGGATGTATGCTTGGGAGTGATGGCATGTATGCTTGGGAGGGATGACATGTATATATGCTTTAGAGGGATGGCATGTATATATGCTTGGGAGGGATGCATGTATACATGCTTGAGAGGGATGGCATGTATACATGCTTGGAAGGGATGGCATGCATAGTAATATTTTGTCCAAGTGATGTTGGCAACTATTGTGCTTGGAGGTGTATATATTATGACTAATTTATCATGTTTCAAATAATAAATTGATTTATAACAGCGTTTAATTTAAAAATGCGCTGTCGTAATTAGGGTTCTAAACCCTGAACCCCGAACCCTAACCCTTAATTCAAACCCTAATTATAACAGCGTTTAAATAAATAAACGCTGTAATATATTAAAATTAATAATAAAATAATAACTTTTAACAGCGTTTAATTTAAAAAAGCGCTGTCGTAATTAGGGTTCTAAACCCTGAACCCCGAACCCTAACCCTTAATTCAAACCCTAATTATAACAGCGTTTAAATAAATAAACGCTGTAATATATATTAAAATTAATAATAAAATAATAACTTTTAACAGCGTTTAATTTAAAAATGCGCTGTCGTAATTAGGGTTCTAAACCCTGAACCCCGAACCCTAACCCCTAAATCCAAACCCTAATTATAACAGCGTTTAAATAGATAAACGCTGTAATATATATTAAAATTAATAATAAATTAATTACTTTTTACAGCGTTTAAATTAAAATAAGCGCTGTAAATTCATAATTAATAATTTTAAATCAAATTTTATATATTACAGCGCTTATTTCTTGTAAAAGCGCTGTAAAAGACATCTTTTTAGTATTTTTAAGTTTAAAAAATTAGGTTATATATTTTCAAGGTGTTGTTGAGTTAAGAATTTAAAAACTCAATAAGTAACATTCAATTTATTAAAATATCATGAGAACATATATAAGCATTTGAAATCGTTGTCATTTGAAAATTTGTAATGTGTCTCTTTACTAAGCAATAGGTTGAACAATGTACATTTTGATCAACTATACTTTTCATTAATCAAAACACAACAAAAATGCAAGTAAATAATTATTTTTGAAGTAAATGAGTTATTAGCTTCATAAATCAAATTTTCAACTAAATTTGTTTTTTACAAATCAATAAATTCTAAAAAAAAACAAAACAAATATCAACGGTTTACAACAGCGCTTATTATGTTTAAGCGCTGTTGTAAATATTATACGACAGCGCTTAAACATGATAAGCGCTGTTGTAAGTTTTTTTAATTCGATTTACTTTAAAAAAATACTCTTTAACAGCGTTTAAAATATTTAAGCGCTGTTAAAGAGAGAAATGACGTGATTGGTCGGCTCAGTTTCGCACAGATTTTAATCCCAATCGTTGCTTAAAATAATCTAACAGTCCACATTCCATATTTAAAATTTCGGAATTTTTAATTACGCGCCCAAACTTCCCGCTACAATCTTTCTATATATATGAAACTTTACATTGAAATTTTTGTGTCAAATTATTTTAGTTCTTCACCGATTCGAGTTAGGATAAACACCTTTTTGTTGAGCTTTAGTGTTCTTCACCGATTCGAGTAAGGATACTCTTTTATGTTTTGTTTCGTTTTATATTAACACTATGATTTTAACACTATTATTTTCTTGCAGATTTGTCGAATTTTGTGATAATGTCGAAGGGAATGTGACAAATTCAAGACGAGCACCGAGACAAATTCAGCACGAAGAAGGCTAGGGTTTTAGTAAAAAAATCGAAAGTTAAAATCGATTTCAATTTCATTGTACTATTACGATTTAAATAAAATTAATTGCCTTTTAAAGCAGGTTTAATTATTATTAAATTTCAAAAACAGTTTTTTCTAATCCCCGAAAATATTATAATAAATATCTTATTACGAAATATTTAACAACACTTTAATTTGAATTATTTAATATTCGAATTATTTAAAATTTCTAATTAATAAAAATATTAATTATTGTGAATAATTATTTTTAACAGCGCTTTTAATTTAAGCGCTGTAAAAAATAAACTAAATAACAGCGCTTTTTCTTAAGCGCTGTTGAAACGAGTGCTGTTGTAAATCTCCGATTTATAACAGCGCTTTTCTAAAAAAAGCGCTGTTGTTTATAGACATTTTTAACAGCGCTTAATAATAAATAAGCGCTGTTAAAAATGTTTATAAACAACAGCGCTTTTTTAAAAAAAGCGCTGTTATAAATATGTGATTTATTACAGCACCCGTTTCAACAGCGCTTCAAGAAGCGCTGTTAAAGAGCAAAAACAAGCGCTGTTAAAGAGCAAAAACAAGCGCTGTTAAAGAGCAAAAACAAGCGCTGTTATAAACATGATCTGTAGTAGTGATTGTCAGGCCCATGTACGAATACTTCCTAAAGGATTTGCTCACTTGATTTGCTCGAATAGTGGACAAATCTCTCCTCACTTGATTTGCTTTTGCTGGAGGGTAGTATTTATTCAAGAATTTTCTTTGCATTTGATCCCATGTACGAATACTTCCTAAAGGCAAAGACAAGAACCAATTTTTTGCAAGGTTAGTTAAACTTAAGGGAAATAATTTTAACTTGAACCTTTCTTCCTACGCGGCATATGGTGTAAATGTTTGGCAAATTCCCGTGAATTCGTGCAAGTATTGCATTACATTTTCTTCCGATAATCCTCCAAATTTTGGTAGATATGATGAACAACCGACAATTTAAATTTAAAACTGTCCTCTTCGAGGTTTGGATTTATGCACCATGGTTGCTCACGAATCATCCGCATGGAGAACTCCTTCGTTGTTGCTCCTCGTCGATATATATCTCGCTGTGGCATATTATATTGTATATTCTTCTGGATTTACTCCACCAGTTTGACGATCATTTTCGTTCATATCTCCTGCATCAAACATCTTGTAAAGTAGTAAAATACAGAAAAATAATCACAAAATAATAAAAAATAATACTCTATCCTAGATTATGCTCTCCCCGGCAACGACGCCAAAATTTGACGAGCACGTCGTTGATTGCGTCAAACTTAAATTTATAATATTTCCTACAAGCTAGCAAGCCGCAAGTATGGTCGAACCCACGAGAGAGCAATTTAATTCTAGGGTATAATTATTCTAAAAAAATATAAAAAGGGGGGTTTTCAAAGAATTGTTTTATGCTTCAACAAATAAAATATGAATAAAATATAAATGTCAACAATCAATTCAGGGAGTTGTTTGCAACATAAAATAATTACAACACATGTAACAATAATATGAATTTTATAGTTGTTCCCGCTAGAGACACAACAACATACATCCGCTAAGATAATATGCAAATAATTCTATAAAAAATCCTTATCTTCTATTAACCGCTAAGTTTTCAAGAAGATGACAATAGTATGAATAAATTACAAACTAGCTACACCGCTAGGCTTGACTAGAATATAATCAAACAAGTATCATACAAGACATGTTAATATAATTCACCGCTAGGCTACTCTAAACTAACATACAAGCATGTTATTTGCACGTAGAATTATAATAAAATTCACATAAAAATAATCATGTACAATAATCATCAAGACATGTTAACAAACAACTCCCCAAATTAGTGAGTTTAGTTACACAAATTATCCATGACAAAACACAATGAAAATAAATGAGTTTGAAGTAAGAATTGTTTCACAATGTTTGGTGATGAAGACGAGTCTTCTTTATCCTTTTCCGCTGTCACTACGGCCTTAGATTGAGCTGACTTTGTCTTCAAAAACTCAGAATATCCAAGCTTGCAAGAGATCTCCAAAGTGGTGTAAAATGGTGTGGAAAATGAGTGTAATGTAGAGTGAATTTTGCTAGCTTGAATTGTCTTTTTGGTAGCTTGTTGTCCCCTATTTTTTACTGTATTTTCCTCATTAATGCTCATAAATCTCGTCACATTCCCATGAGCCTCGTATTTAATCCTTCCCCATTTCAAAAGTTGATGATAAATGAAGGATCTCTTACAGCGGAGGGTGAATAATATAGGGAAATGTAATACCCTCTGCGCTTCATAATTCAATACCCTCCGCGTTAATGACTTTTCGCGGACCCTAAAGGATTTCCTTCCGTGAAGGCTGAAGAATATCCATTAATTAAATACCCTCCGCGCTTGATAATTCAATACCCTTCGTGGTTTGATAAAAATCAGATCCTCACTTGTTTCTGTTGACTTGGAATTGCATCGAATTGTCAAAACGTTCTTGATACATCTACAACATAAATTATTCACAAAAAGTAAAATAATATATGAAAATATGTAATCAAGTGATGGGAATTTACGATTTAATGGATCGTATAAATACGCTCCATCAAGAGGTCGACACTTCACAAGTGTGGATCTTTATATTCCCTCTGCCATAAGAAAAATAAAGCGTAACGTGTAGCGAGATGGGAAAATAGACCATCTTATCTCTAGTCTTGAATAATTGAAAAAAGAGGTGGTGACTTACATCTTGACTCGTAGAAAAACATATGATGATGAGAAAGAGCGGGAGAAGTTTTGTATGCTGCTATTTGGAGACTGTAACTGGAACCATTTGGAGAATGTACGAGAGAATTTCAAACTAGAAAAAGCTCTCAACGCAAAATAGGCACATTGATTCAATTTAAAATTCAAAGGATGATGTAAAGAAAAGATTAAATGATGTGGGGTAATGGATGTTCGAGCAGAAACGATGAAAGATATAACCCAATATGTGAATGAATTACGTGTCAATCATATAATCTATACTCGAAAGAAAATTTGTACATCATTGATTTAAGAGAACTATCTCTAAATCATCTGAATTCATTCGAATTATAATTCGAGGGGAACATGTATTAATAAATTTTCTTCTTATTCATTGAGACAATGACGACAGGTGTTGTACATGGTTGGAGTAGTTTGGAGACAATAATATTGAGTATTCTAATATCACAATGTCTAAGATTTTGTAATTCTCGTAGTGTAGTATGTTATGATTTTCTCTTATGCCTTGTTCTTATTTGGGAACAAGTATAAATTTGGGGTGATTTGATGAATCGTATTTATACGCTATTTTATCATAATTAATCAACACTTTAATGCAATTATACCACAAAATTCACTTATTCAACATTGTTTTATATTTTAGGTGCACTAAAAAGGTTTAGATTAAAGTTCGAGCTTAAAGATGAAAAAACAGAGTAAAAGAGGATTGTTCCTACTTGCCACAACACTAGGTATCTTATAGGAAATAATTAATTTGGTGCTATAAATAGTGTGCATATAGGGCAAACTCAAATTAGGCCATTGCACATATATCATTAGTAGTTGCTAGAAAATGTCAAAAAAACGGGAGACTTAGCCACTGGTCACTGTTGAGAATTAGCAGTGATTGTGGGATTTATCTCTCCAACTTTGGTTTTAATTTTTTTCTTTAAAAAGTGAAACTTTCATCAGCTGAGGGACATAGTTATAAATTGACTAATGTTTTATTTGTTTCAGAAATGCGTAGAAATTTAATCTCTGGTGCTTTATTGACAAAGGCAGGATTTAGCAGTTTTTGATTCTGGAAAATTAGTTATCGCTAAGAATGGTGTTGACATCGCAAAATGTTTTTGTAATGAAATTTTTTTCGTTTTTGATTTTATGAATGAATTGAATGGTGATGTCTCTACTTATATTGTGTGCTTTGAACAATGGCATGGTAGATTAGGACACTTGAATGTTAAATCTATAAAACGTTTGACACATGCAAATTTGATTACTGATCATTTCGAAAATGAAATTTTAAATGTGAAGTATGTGTAAAAGCAAAGCATGCTAGGAAATCTCTTCATATCTGTTGTTAGTGGAACATCATAATTGATTAAACTTATTGAGCCTAATTTGGCTAATTTTTGCTTGTAGGGGTGGAAAGAATTATTATATTGCATTTGTCGATGACTTTTTTAGCTAAACTCAAATTGAGTGATTGCACATGTTGATTTTTTTAGAAAGGTAAAGCTTTCATCAGCTGAGGGGCGGAATTTTTGAGATCATCTCTTCTACTGTTTGTGTGGTCGATTTTACTTAGATAGTATCTCTTGTTATCGTGTACACAATTGAATAAGAGAGCAGAGGGAGTGATCCGTTTTTATTATCTTATACCTCGAGTTAGACGGTTTTTTGGACTCGAATCTCATACAATGTTGTTATTTGCTGCGAACATCAAAACAATATCGTTTTGATGTTTTTTACTATAATCTTACATAATTTTATCTGAAACCTTTACCGAAAACTATATAATTTTAGATGGCAGCAAAATGGGAAGCGGATCTGGTAAGCGTACAGCGGATTACAACCAATTTTAATCAAAGTTTTAAGCTAATGTTTAATTGTATCTAATTTTTAATTAGTAAATATAATATAAAAAAATCCTAAAAAATAGATAATTAATATTTTTATATTTTAAAACCCTATCTAAACCACTAAACCCTTTTACACGTGGTAAAAAATTTCCTAAAAATATTAAAAATATTACATTTATATTGGTTGCAAACTGCTGTTTGCAGCACTGGATCCCATTCCAGCAAAGTGCTGCACCACAATCTAAATCAAGAGTTTTGCTCGAATACATTTCTCAACGGCTCTGCGATATATATTTCTTTACATTTCTACGGCTCTGCACTTTGTTTCTTACATTTCTTTAGATCTGATTTATCCAATAAAAAATTCCTGCACTAGCCACAATTCAAGGAGCATTAAAGAAGTTGAGCTCAGCTCCGCCAATGGCGGATCAAATCTGCATGCAACCATAACCCAACTTGTCTCACAGCCGATTTTATATACCATGAAGCTGTCTTGAAATCTACTCCACAGAATAATCTTAATTCATCAATGGCGCGCCCTGACAAATCGAAAACCAGTTTCCCATGCTCGAAAATTGTCATCGGAGTTCTCTTCCTATCCTCGCTTATCGTCCTTTTATTCTTCTTCTTCCAGTCAGAGTTGATAACTTCACTCTCCCAGATAAGTGTGTATCAAAAATTGAAATTCAAATCGTCTATTTCCAATGAAATCGACAATAGTTACATCTCCAAGCTACGAGAATCCGTCACTTTCCTGCCGCTTAAGGATCTTCGGTACGTCCAATCTGCCATGACTGGCAATACCTGGTTTATGAGCTCATTGAATGATACTTATGATAATGACAAAGTGCAGCATCTATACTTTCCGTCCCCTGACTCGAAAGGAAGGATTTTGTGCTTAAAGGGACGAAACGGGAATGATGGATCGAAAAACTTGTACGCATTGGCGTGGCCGGAGAGTTTACCCGTGGATGCGGTGCTGCTTAAAGGGCTGAGCTTTGTGTGTGATACATATTATGATTATGATAATTTGTGGCATTCGATTGACGCGTTGAGTCCCTTTGTTAGCTGGTCTTTGGGGAACAAGTGTGCCAAGCCAGATCGATGGGTTTTGTTCCATTGGGGTGAGCTCCGGATGAAAATGGGAGCTTGGGTGTGGAAAGTCATGGAAGCCAACTTTGGAAAAGTTAAGGTACGTTTCATCTCTGAACTATATTTCGTATCAATATTCATTAGTGAGGTGATTGATTAACTGATCGACTCATAGGTTGAGACATTTGAAAATGAAGCTGAAGACGGGGTCCATTGTTTCGAGAAGGCATTGGTAATGAGACACAATTTGGGGGAGCTTGGAAATGAGGGAAAGCAACAAGTTTTCGAGCAGATGAGACACAAAGCTAGGATTCTTTGTGATGTTCAGCATGTTGAGAAATGGAAAGAGACCAACGAACGAGGTGCCCCAATTATACGGTTCACAATGCTGATGAGAAGAAACTCGAGGTCTTTCAAGAATAGTACTCTTGTAACAAGTATATTCGCAAAGGAATGTGAAAAGATCGATGGATGTGTGTTGAATGTGGCTGAGTCCGAGAATCTGTCATTCTGCGATCAGGTCGTTCATCTTTTTCTCTACATGAAACTCTCCATTCCAAATCATTTTTGTTTTATTTATTGAAAGATTTTGTCAGCTTGCTCAATTGTGTGGTTTGTGCGACATTGCAGGTAAGATTGTTAACTCACACGGACATAGTGGCATCTCCGCACGGAGCACAGCTGACGAACATGATGTTCATGGACCAGAACAGCAGTGTGATGGAGTTCTTTCCAAAGGGATGGTACGAGCTGGCTGGCGTAGGGCAGTACGCCCATCACTGGATGGCGGGCATATCAGGCATGAACCATCGTGGCTCATGGTGGGAGCCGCTTGGGAAGTGGGAATGTCCTGATCCTAAAGACCAAGTTCAGTGCTTCGGTTTCTACAAAGAAGGCAAAGTTGGGCATAATGAAACCTATTTCGCTGAGTGGGGAAGAGATGTCATAAATAAAGTGAAACTTAGCAAGCTTGAGAAGTTGGCCAACAACTCATCACCGGCCAGGATATGG
>QZGG01001565.1:0-64148 GCA_006409495.1 Sedum album
TTGTTAAACATTCATTACATACGCTTATGCCCAAGTTTATTTTTGTCAATTTGACATGTAGAAAAGAGATCAAGAAGGACATGTATTTATATGCAGGACAGTAGGACATCATTTCAACCGTTAATTTCTAATAATCTAACGGTTTTGAGATTGATAACCATCATTCTCAACCGGCCATGTATTTTGCATATTTAACTAACTACCAATTTAATTAAAACTAACTTAATCTGGATCAATCAAAATCAACAGTTGAGATCGTGTCCTTCCGTCTTACAAAAGTTACTTGTCCTCCTGGATCCTTACTCTTGACATGTATGTTTAAAGACAACCTAACATTGAATCCATCATAAAAAGGTGAAACATAGTTATAGGAAATAGAGACTAAATTCATGCTTTCCAACAAAAAGTTGAGATGGTTCACTAAGCACTAATCTTAGTCATACAAACTAAAATTAATCTCAAGGAGCTTTTGGAAATAATAACATTATGTAGACTAGGTCCTCCTTTTAACTTTTTCTGGAAACCGTAATTGATTATTTTTTTATAATTACAATGAATACATTACATACATAGCGTGAATATTATAATTCACTATGAAAACATAAATCATTGTAAACTATTATATGATATAAGCTGTGCATGAAGACACCCTTATCATTTGACACCCCCAAGAGACCTATAATTGAATACCTCGCCACAGATACTTTTTACTTGTGAATGAGGAGACAAATCTTTAACCGCCTTATGAAAAGGAATCAAAACAACAATTATGCACATGAAAAGATAAACAAACTGTCATACAGGTTTTCATAATATTAGAAGTCAGCCAGTATCCAGGACAGACATATGGTACAGACTAGAGAGTCAATGGCTGCAGGATATATAGGTTACAACTCCTTGCCAAGGTATATCACATTGGCTGTAACAATCCATCTCAGCCATTAACAAGGTTTTCTGGTACTTAAAAGTTTTAATAACACCAAATCTAGCTTCCAATCCTAGCCTCTGCTATAGAGTTGTTGCCAATATCTGAAGATACATTGCTAATGTTATCCCCAACTTCAGAGGTGTTTTCCTTGTTCTTGATGCTGATATCAGCTGGGACGGGATCCTTATGAACATTTATGCTTGGAGTGTCATTCTTAGGTATAAGGTCAGTACTGTTTCCAACAGAGTTACCAGCTTTGTTGATATTTTCATAGTCAGGTTCGATATCTTCAGCTCTATGTTGAGATACAGCCCCAGGAATGACATTGCCTTCACCAGTGAAATAATGTTTCAGAGACGCACTTTTAATTCTGCTTGTTGATCTATCTTGAAGCCTGCCATCAGTTGGGTTGTTTAAAAAGTTATTAAATAGAGAATGAAATATGTGTCATCACATGGTCATACTTGAGCAGAAGGCCATACGTAAATCCTAAAGTCATCTAACAAGTAAAGATAAGAAGAAGAGTGCACTGACCTTTTTATAGAACCATCTATGTTTGAATGATCAGAAGGTGAACTGATGGTTTTTATTGATCGTCTCCTACGTATCATCGGCTCAGGAACAGAAGTTTTGAACTTTATCTTTAGTCCTGTTGGTGACCCAATTTCAGTTCCCCTGCAGCTGACTTGCTGCTCGTTTGTGCTGCTGCAACATCTTCTTTGGTTCCAGTCCTCAGGGAGTCTGGGGTTGACTTGAGATTGTGTTCAGCACTCATATAGTGCGCATTTTGACTTACTTCCAGGGAACCTTTGGATTTATCCACAACTACATTATTAAAAGGATCCATTCTCCTTGACTGGTCAAGGTTAGGACCACTCAACTGCCTGAGGTCTTTGGATTCCTCTATAGAATTCTGAAGTAAAAACTTGTAAGGTGGCCTTCCACGACGCCTGAAATGATGATAATCAGCACGCGTAAATTTTCTTACTTCCACAAAGTTAAGCTATCCAACATGAAAAGTCGATAAAGTATAAAAGTTCTACTTTTTAGTCGGCGTGTCTGAGCTCCCGGCTGTGGCAGGTGAATTGGAATTGCAGATCGTTCGTGGTTTCCTCTTTCTGGAACCTGTACCAGTTCCAAAAGCTGGAAACGCCAGATTCAAGCCTGAAACTCTCGGAGCTTCCTCTGTCCTGACATTGGAATTTCCAGTTCTAAGTGTCACAGTTTCACTGGGATCAGTTTCGTCATCACTTCTATAGGTGAATGGGTCATTGATATCAAGTCTGACAGCTGCCTTATGAAGAGTAGCATCTATAACACCTGTACCCAGGCTGGCTTCCTGCTTTGTTTCTGTGCCGCCATTCTCAAGTAGTACATCATGCCTGATATTCCCAGAATTCATAGGAGCATCCTCGCATTGAGGCATGGGATCCATTAATTTGATAGGGTTTCCATCAGCAGGCACAGAGCCATTTTGATCCTCCTTTGGTTTGGTTTGACACTCCAGCATGTTGCCTTTGACTGGAATTTCAGAACATGCAATTGCAGCATAACTTTTAGGAGGCCTACCTCGACGCCTGCAATTAAAAATTGTACAAGGTAATAACTCTCATGTCATAAGTCATATAATTTTTCTTCTTCCATCAATTCCATCACCTCTTTCAGTTTCATGATGAGTAATGGGACGGCCTTCATGTCATCATAAAATTGAAGACATGGTATAAGTTTGGACAGATAATGATATTCACCTTTTCGGAGGGCTGTCTGTGTTCCCCATTGTACCTGCAGAACTGGAATCCGCTTTCATTTTCCCCCCTTCTTGTCTGGTAGTTACAATGAGTGACAATAACACAATTAAGATGGGAAATATAATAAAAATGGACAGACTGTGATGTGTCACGGTATGAGGTATTATAGGCAAAAGGATATTTCTAGTCTGAGAAAAGCAATACTATCTAATTTTAATGATCTTATAAATACCTGAAGTAAAAAACAAAAAATCACGCAGACAGATTCCGCAATAAAATCCAGTGACTAACAAGATAGAATTAATTCCACTTGTTTTTTAAGAGACGATATGTAAAGGACAATAACATGAACAGACACTTACTTATCAGAAACATCATCGCCAGCAACTGTATGAGTAGTCATCTGATCCTGTCAACAAAAGATATCAGGAATAAACAACAGAAGAGATTGAGTGGGTAAATGAAGAGCAACAGAGATTTGATTACAGACCTCTTTAGATCCTAGGCTGCTCTTTAAAAGTTTCCATTTTTGCTTATAGAGTCGAAGTCTCTCACTCTCGTTATCAGTGTACAAAATCTATACATCATGGTATGGTGTGTGGACAAAGACACATAAAAAGTTATTTGGAAATTAATAGAAATGAAGAGCACATCATGGAGTCTACATGCATCAAATAAAACAATAGGGACGAAATGACGTCAAAGATTCATGCCGAATCTCTCACCTTATGCGTCCTTTTAATAGGATCGTAAGATTTCACGATACCCTCATAGTACCTAAAAAATAGAAACATGTTACTGATGTTCTAAAGTCTAAACAACATTACACAAGCATAAATATACTTACTCTCTATCTGCTGGCCACCAAACTTTAATTCTGGTACCGATAAGATCTTCCTTATATTCTTTACCCTCTTCTGGATAAGTGAACATGAGCCTGGATCTTTTTTGAGAAGTATCTTCCGCAGAGACCCTGCCTTTAGCCCCTGTCACTGCAGTCATGGATGCATCCTGAAACCAAAAACGAAGGCAAATTTTAGTTGTGGAGCAGAAAAACAGCCATGAATAGTTAATTAGCAATAATGCAATAACATGAAAAACGTGAATTTCTTAAAATCTTAGCATTTTACCTTGCGGGGACGCCCTCGTTTTTTTGACCTTATGGCCCCACCAGTGATGCCCAACTGAGAATCACCTTCAATGTCTTGTTCATTCTTGACTTCAACTGATGAGACATTATTTGAAGTATCACCCACTACACCAGGCACTACTTTCTCCGAGGAGAAATGCAAGGTATTTGGATCATTAAGCACGTCAGATGGCCTCTTTACTGAATTTTGATGTGATGATGTAGCGTCCTCAACTAAAATCGGTTCTTCTGATTGCCTTATCATTTCGGAGGAACTCTTTAAAGGAGGAATGATAGTCTGAGATTGGGAACCAAGATTTACCACATTGTTTTCCATCACTTTCGGTGACAGTTGATTACTAGAATCACAGTTTTTTTCAGGAACACTAAGATCCATATGAGAATCATGATGATGAGCTCCGAGCACTTCCATACTGAGATTTGTTTCCGACACTAAAGATTCAGAAGCCTGCTTGTTGTCATCAGGCTGGGAAATTTTACCGAGACTGTCTCCATTATGTCTTTAGCATTCTTAGGTTTCCGGCCCCTCTTCTTAGCGACTTTATCTGATTTGAGTTCAGATTTTGGCAGGGAAACAGACTCAGGATTCGTCGCTATGTCATTTGTCACCCTTACAGGGCCTGGCTCAACTTGAACATGGTCCTGTATAGTCTTGCTAGCACATCCTACCACAGTGGAACCCATTTCATGTGAGGTGTTTAACAGCCCCTGGGGGGTAGCATTATCCTTATCCTCTTCAACAATTAAGATATTACTGATGGGAGGAATGAGTGGAGCCGAACTAGGGGAAGCTTGAAAAGCAGCCTCCTGATACACAAAAGACAGCTTGTTAACATAAATACATTAGATAAGGGGAATATGCTGAGCCTTCAAATTCCCTTAGGGTCGACTACCTTTTCGACTGTTTTCACGAGTGAATCAACTCCATTCACCTGCAGCCATCACAATCGCGAGTATTATAACATGCCAAAAAAATCTACCAGTATCCAAATTTAAGACTAGCTGTAATGCATACCAAGGGAACATCGGGAGTGACTTCCCTGTTAGAATCGTGAGTTGGTGCAGTCTGACAGGCCAGAGTAACGACAAAATCATAATCAAGTAGATCAATTTTCAGCGACTTTACGGCCTCGACTATGCAAGATTTCAGTTTGTCGGCACAAGTTTGCACGACTTTCTCTCCCAATCTCTTTGCGGCGGGTGAAGCATCCTGAAGCATGTAAGAAAACAACAGTCAATATCAGGCATTGAAAACCTGGGAGCATTAAATCGTTGAGGTCAGTACTGGCCTGGTTTTCTCTTTTCAAGACAGATAACAGGGCAAATAGTAGGTCAGTTGATATCGCATCGTATTCCTCGATAACAAGAGTCATAATACTCTCCATGGAAGTAACACATTTTCGGTGTGAAAATCCCTGTAAATGAAACAACGAAAACGGTATTTCAACGAACTTCACTTTCCATACACAAAAGGTTCGTTATGCACATCTTATTCACTGAATGAAATAAAAAGAAACATTAGATGCGCGCCTCAGCAAAATTATAAAAGCAACCGACAGTTCCATTTGTAGTGATACTATTAAAGTTCAGCAATGCTCGCACCTGATGCATTTATAGAAATTTTGAAACATCTCAACGACAAGGCTGTCACAATCCAAGTCGAGTAACACAGCACACGACCTCACTCTCGCCACAGTTTCAAGAATCGATACTCGTTTACCATACGATTTGCTGGACTTATCCCATAAGCCTTCAAAAGCAGAAATGGTAAGCCTAAAACCTCCTGCGCGCCAAATTTCACCAAAAATGCCAATATAAGTAACTAACCACCATTTAAATTTCCAAAAACCCAAAAGCTAAAATTCCGTTACCTTCATAAACTGATCGCCATAAGGAACATCAGGCGCCGTTATCCTGGAGATCTCAGTTAGACACGCTGCGACTCCAACTCTAACATCAACATCTGCGTGCTTCAAAAGATCGTTAGTAATCAAAGCCTTAAAGGCCGGACACAACGCGTCCTGCATCTCCACCGGAGGCTGCTGCTCCACAAACGAAAGACAGTGCTCCACTCTCTACAAAATTCAACAAAGTCAAACTCAATCAAAATTCACAACGAATTTCATTAATTTAATTCAACCAAATCCAAACACAAAAAATCAAGCAAACCCCATGGGGATCGCCAATCAGTACATGCAATAGTAAATCAACCACATCCGGTAGAAAAAGTTGAAACTTTGAAACGAATTGAATCTAAAATTGAAGCAACTGACAAACATTTCGATTAAATTTAAAAACAAAAATTGATCAAATTCACCGAACCGACTCACATCAAGAAGTGCCAACAGGTCATCAACTGAAGCAGGCGGCTTCATGAGTCGATTGCCGGCTTCGTAAAGCTCTCGCTTAAGGTCCATCTCCGGTCCCGGCATTGCTCGCCGTCGACCACACTCAGAATCAATCACACACTCCAATTGACTAAATTTCTCGCTAATTCAACCTTGCGGAAAATCACAGAAACCCACGGCCGAGAAAGTCTTGCGAGTGTCGGAAGGGCACGAGTCCCGAGACAAACGAATTAGGGTTTTAAATACGAGAATAGGAGAATGGAGAGAGAATAAAATTGCACTATAAATTCTCAGTCACTGAAAATAAATAAATATAAACATTATTAAATTATGATTATTAAATTACAAAAAAACACATGCAGACTAAGTTATCAGATTGCTAGAGGCTTGCCACGTCATGTAACATTTTCCACGTGTTGTAATATGATTGGTTTTAAACATGTTTCACGAAGAGAGTCGTCATCGTCATCGATCGAGTTCTGGGGTTCAGTTTTGTTTTGGAGATGGCTGCGTTGTTGTGTTCGGTTGGTGGTATGTTGATGCTTATGTCCATTGGATTTCAACAGGGAATGTCGGAGGGAGTTGAGGTGGGTGCGTATGTTTTACTAATGATGACGTGGCATCTTGATTTGCTGTTCTATCATTCATCAATTGTTGCTGTCCGTATTGTTCTGTGTTTGAAATTGTGATCTGAGTGCATGGTTGATTTTTTGTGAGGATTTGAAGCTCAAAATGTAACCTTTTTTGCAGGTAACTTATGGGTCCGTAATAAAGTTGATGCATGAGAAAACTAAGTTTAGGCTGCATTCACATGACGTGCCTCACGGTTCTGGCAGTGGCCAGCAATCCGTTACTGGTTTCCCTAATGTCGATGATGCCAATAGCTACTGGGTAAGTTGGATTCAAGTTCCGTCTGTTCACATTTAATTTAAGCTTTGCATTACTCTGCTCAATTGCTGAATGCTGATATAGAGTTTACTGTTCTGTTTGTTTCATCTTCTTTCAGATTATGAGGCCAAAACCTGGCACATCAGCGAAACAAGGTGATTCAATCAAAAGTGGGACTATTTTACGCTTACAACATATGGGGACTAGAAAATGGCTTCATAGTCATCTGCACGCATCTCCTATCACAGGAAACTTAGAGGTTCACAATAGCTGACTTACAAGATTGAATGATTCCATTCGCATAGTTTCTTGTTGGTTGCGGCTAAAACTAAAGATTTTTCATCTGTGGCGAAGTGAATTTTTTAAGGTTGGCTTCTTTGATATATAGGTCAGTTGCTTTGGAGGTGAGAAGGAATCTGATACTGGGGACCTCTGGAAGTGCGTTTTGAGTTTTGTTTAAATTGACTTGGGAACTAAACTGTTCTATACGAGTGATCCATAAACAATCTGTTTTTTACAGGCTTACAATTGAAGGAAGCGGAAAGACTTGGAGGCAGGACCAAAGGGTTCGACTTCAGCACGTTGACACTAAAGGATACTTACACAGCCATAACAAGAAGTATCAACGCATAGCTGGAGGCCAACAAGAGGTAAATGAGTATTATTTTTGTTCATTCCAAGCTAATGTTCCAATTGATATACACGTTGCAATACAAGTGCACATCTTCCCTGATCATGTTCTGCTACTAATAACTTATTGGATACTTATAGGTGTGCGGCGTCCAAGAAAAGCAAGCTGAAAATGTCTGGTTAGCAATTGAAGGCGTCTACATTCAGGCCAATGGAACCAAGTGATTTTGGGTACTCTCCTCCAAAACCATTCTCTGTATCTACTTAGAATGAAAATAAGAGAAACTCTATTGAAAAGTACGACGTTAGTGTTAGTCTTAAAGGTTTGGTGTCCACCTACACCGAAATGCTGTAGAATAACATCTTTATTGAGTTAATAAACTTGTATTCGTTGTCTACACCAAAGAAGGGCATATCTCGCTGATAATCATTGGATCACGCCCACTTGATCTTTGTTCCTAGCTGAGCTTGTCTTGATCAGCTTATTCTGGGTTTTATGTACCGGGTCAGCCACGGAAATATCAAAGCTATCATGGAGACAAAGCTAAGTTTTTTTCTGTTCATTTTCTTGGTGCACAGTTTTTCTTCTTCCGAATGGTAGAAATGCATCAGTTCGATCTAACAGCCCATTTTTTCTGCTGAAGAAAAAACGAACTTTTTGCAAGAAATGCATTAAAAAAGACTCTTCTAGTAATTTTTTGTGAGCAAAATAAGCATGGGGGCTTGTACGTTGTACCTGTTGAAAAGGACTTTTTTTCTTGCACATGTTTTGCACTGCAACTTATATATCTGTGCAGTTTTTAAGGCTTCTTTTTGCAGGAAAGATAACATTTGGAGATCATTCCAGTCTTCATCTCCTTACTTTTCATACTTTTCTTATCGGCATGGAAGATGAAGAAGATGACTTTGGAGAACTATACTACGATGTCCTCAAACCCTTCTTACTCCCATCGCATGAGATTAAAAATGCTGAGCAGAAGCCAGCAGACGAAAAACTTGAAACTTTTTCAACGAGCTCGGCCAACATTGGATGTCCAATAAATAATGGAGGTGGGTTGCATATCATGGAGAAGGGGAAGGAAGTTGTGGGAACTGTGAGGTTGGAAATATATTTGGGTTCGAGGCGGGTTTTGGAGAACAAGTTTGTCTTCCCGCTTGGTGGACAAGAAGTAGGCCAGACTGAGAATGATTCAGGATTCAACCAGTCTGGAAATCTTGGAACTGATGATGGAGGAAATGAGATGAGTTCCATCAAGGGGCTAGTGAATTATTCCCACTCTGAGCGGTCTAAAAAGATTGCAGCTTTTGATGGGAGAGTAGGAGCGGTTGAAGTGGGTATTTCAAACTCTGGCCCAGACCCTGACGGGATACGTTATGGGAAAGCTTCAGGGACTCCAGATGGTGGAATCAATAAGCTATAGATGAAACACCAAGTGTCGAAACGCAGGAACTTGTAAGGGTGAGCCTAGCGAGGAAGGTCAACTGAGCGAGTGTGCTGAAATGGATTCTGCTGACGTAGAGATGGTAACTATAAACAAGGCTGCAACTTCAAACTCTGTGGAGGAAGCGAGAATTGGCTATAATAAGTTTCATTATTCTCCATACAAGTCTCCTCTAAAGGCAAGAACTCTTGAAAACTAGGGCTTTTAGCTTACTTTATTCTGTTCTCATATCCTTATTTCTGATGGTGGCTTTCAGGATGTGAGACATGTCGCATCAACTCTATATGGACAGGCTGTGGTGCCCCATCACATGACAACCTCAAAGCCTTACAGACATCAACCCAAACCCCGATTCCCGGACATGTCTACCTCATTGTTTGATCTAGACTTGGATAGTTTAGAACAGAAGCTATGGAGGCGACCAAATGTAGATATCTCTGGTTACTTCAATTTTGGACTTGATGAAACTTCATGGAGGAAATACTGCGACGAAATTGTAAGTCCAACTACATAACTTGGGAGAACTGTTGAAAATATTTAGATTAACGTTGAACATATCCTCTCTGCAGAGAACCATGAGAATGTTTCCAGCAAAACCAATCCAGTTCGAGCATGGGGTTAGAGATCGTCTTCCTGTTTTGAAAGCCATGCCCCAGTGGCAACAGGATTTTACTGCCACCATCCATGTAATGTACTAACCCTTTACCTCAGAAGAAAGTAAGGTTCAGTTACTCCTGTTTTATCTTACTCTATAAAGTTTCGCAGATTGTGGCGCAGGATAAACCACATGCATTTGGGCAGAAGGAACAGATCAAGTGTTATCGCCAACCAGAGCTGGAACAGAACGGAGACGGATCAATTAGAAGCCAACAAGGTAACCAAAGCATTCATCATACAATTTTTGCAGGGATGAAAGATGTGGAGGATAGAGATACCAATCGCTGTAGCCACGGCGAGGATTCCAAAAGAGCAAAAACCATGGAAGAAACGGGCAGGGATTCATCAAGTAACATGTCTGAAAACGAATGGATGTGCAGACATGTTGGAATGGATAGCTGGTTCCACCCCATCAGCACGCCTGAACAAGATAAAAACAGATACAGTGAGGTATGTCATTTCGGTGGCATCAATATGACTGAATACTTCAGATCTTTCATATAATGCTGATTGCTTATACAATTTTCATTCTTAAAAACAGGCTAATAGAAAAGGGTCGAGGAAAGGCCGATCCAAACTGGAGCGATGGACTAGACATGATCAAGATAACGAAGATGAAAATACTTCAACCTCATCACTGTCATCACCTCTGGTTTCTCAAATGCAGGAATTGACGTAGAGCTAGAAGACTGATAATAGCATGCTTAAGTCTTTACTTAGGTCACTGCAGCCACTTTTGGAACACTGAAATAGCAAACAGTGAATATTATGTATTATTACGAGAAAGTCAGTAGCGTAACACATTTGCATAAATTTTCTAGACGCTAGAATGTGTATTACATACCTATTGCATCATGGAGCTACTAAATCTTCCAGAGAACCAACATTGTCGAAATGTTGATCAGCATAACCTGGCTTTTCAACTCCACTGAACTCCAAAACTCCTTGCATGTTCTGGTTCATAATATGATCAGCATAACCTGGCTTTGATGAGTTTAACGGGCTGACTGGGACAGGCAGTACCTTTGAGCTATCACTAGGAGCAGGGGAGAAGTCCCATGGTTGTTTTACACCATGTCCAATGTTGCTGAAGTTTGAGACTCAATTCCTACCCTGCTATGAGCTTGTACAGAATGTCCTTGTAGCATCAAAGGGTTAGTTGGGGAGAAACATGTGAACTGTTAAAGTTGCTGATTGTTGGTTTTGTGTCTAGCACCGTAAGATCATCTACATTGGAGGGCATCTCCCCAAATGTCTGCATTCCTTTTGAGTATGCCCCCATGGGAGTTTCCAGGGAGTAAAGTCGCCGGTTTGCAGCATGTCCTGAAAATCCTGAAAACTGGAGTGACTTTAGAAGGAAGTAGTTGAATTCCCAAATTAGCTGTAGAGTTCAATCTACTGAGTATCCCATTAGGCTGGAAAGATCTGAAAGCAGCATTTTGAAAGTCTGGAGAACCGGACAAGGAGTTGAAGCCTCTTAAACCATTGAGTGAGTTGATCCTCATATATGAGGCAGTATCCGTATTACCAAAGGCTGCAGCCATGTTAGCTTGTTGGCTTTGCACGCAGCTAGTCTGTACTTCTGCGATCCCAAGCCATGATAGTTATTTTAAACACTTGAATAAAATGCGTAGCTTTATAGAAAGAAAATAAAATGAGGTTCAGTCGGACCTGGAGATGCTTGCTACGCTTTCTCTAGTGAGCTTTTCAACATTCATCAGTTCCAAAATCCTCTTCGGCACAGCCCCTGGGATCAAATATGGACGATAAAGTCACACAACAAGAAATGAACCTAGCAAGCTTCAAAAAATCAGTCTATGATCAAAAGACTTACTGTCAAGTGTCAACTCCCAAATGGTTAACAGCTGCTACGAACTTGCTATGCAACTCGATAGACCAAATAACACGAGGCTTCTTTTGCGCAGAAGGGTCGTCATTGTAAAACACAGGAAAACCTTTCACCGAGATATTGTCATTACACACACGAATCCAACAATTTTACAAAGGTCTTATACTTAACTGACACAAAATAAGATAACTGCTACAACATATCCAAATACAATTATTCAAACTAGACTAACATATAAAACTACATACTTTAATACTTTCAGTCATTTTCTATCCCGTTCTCATCATTATCCCCATCCTCATCTTCAATTCCTCTTCTTATAAGACTTCTCGACGTAGTTTCCATTCCCAACTCCTCAATTGATTTCGTTCGGACGACTTTCAGAAGCCTTTGGATCTACTTTCTTCTTCCTGATGACGTGCTGCCAAATGATCTGCAGCTCCTCAATTCTAACAGGTTTCAGCAAATAGTCACAGGCACCATGGGTGATCCCCTTCATCACCAGCTTTGGGTCACCATTAGCGGATAAAACTGAAAAATGCACTCTTACATCAAAACCCACAACCATATCCGAAATAAACTAGTCATGTAGCAAAAAAGAAAAAGGTACTTGAGAAATACAGGAAGGTCCATCTCAAGCCCGACAAGCTCCAGCAACTTAAAGCCATCCATGTCCGGCATGTGAACATCAATGATGACCAAATCAAAGCAGTTCTTGTTTTCCCTCAGCAAGTTCAAAGCGGCAACTGCATGTGTTCTTGTAGTAACTACAAAATCAAGCTTAAAGTGAATCAAACAGGGTGGGAAGGTCAGTGAAACATTAATTACATCAAATAAACAAGTGCTGCAATCAAAACCCTAAATTTCATAACAATTTGGAGAGCAAACATCAGCAGCTGGTGCCCTAGGGTTAACTAATTAGCCTCATTCTGGACAAGATTTCATATCTTTCAATTTGATATCTAACATAAAAATGTATTCTTTTCAAAGATCAGATTTTTAGATCAACAAACAAATGAAAGAATTGCTAGCAAATCAAACAAGCCTATAGACAACCAATCACTAAATAGATCTGTAAAACCTAAATCAAATTTTGCAGAAATGCTTCAAACCCCATCAAGAACATAATAAAGATGACAACTTTATACCCAAAGAAACATCATGAGCAAGACTTTGAATCAACCATTCAAAATTCAAAATCAAACCATGATCTTCTCAAGCAAAAGCAAGCAAGTGGGATCATTATCAACTGCCAAAACTCTCATCCCCACTGGAAAATCATCTCTGGGTTCTTCAGTTCTTTGCTCAATTGCCATGCTAATTGTTGTAGCTGAGCTTTTTGTCAGACTATGATACGCTGCTATTCAGAAGCAACAAAGAGATTGTTCGATTGGATGATAGAGTATGGAAAAAAAGAGACGATTGTCTGTGGAATATTTGAAAGAAGAGATGGAGATGGAAACCAACACACAATGAGTGCAATTCCTTTGAGATGGTTGCACATGTACATTTTAAAAATTAAATTATCTGTGTTTTTTGAGTTAATTGTATGCATATTTTGACTGATGTTTGTGCATTTTGATTTTTGCGGAAAAAGATAAAATTGAAAAAGCAAAATTTGTGGATCGTTGAATCAAATTGATCCAACAGTAATTTACCTGAATCTCAAGTTCGTAAATCTCTGGTAGTCACAATTGAGCACTTCCCATGAGTAATGATTAGGGGAGTGCAAACGGTACCAAACCAAACTTTTTTATTCCGTTTAGTGTTTTACCGAAATATAAATAATTTTTTAATTTTTCAATTTTTAAGATTATTTTAAATACTTCATATATTTTAATTTATTTTAATTTATTTTTAAATAATATAATATATATTCGAGAAATTTGGTAAAACGGTAAATTACCGAAATAAAAAATCTATTCCATTTACCGAACTTTTTTTTACCGTTTTACCGTCGGTAAAATACCGTTTTATTGTTTTACCGAAGGTTGCTCTGCCCCTAGTAATAACAACTGCTGCTGACAGTTTCATATGTAATAAGAACAAGGAGCTTGATTAGAAAAAAGGCCAATTTTAATTGACATTTACTGGCCATTTATTACTAAAAGGAAGATTAATGCCCAGTTGGGTAGCTACAAATATGAGTCCAGTAACATCCAAATCAGTCATTAAGGCTAGTATAACAGAATTATCATTGCTTCAATCTTTCTCGCATTAGGTTAAATAAATGAGAACCTTTCAGTTAGTTCATCTTCAGATGCAGATTTAATATCAAAAGGTTGAAACTTTGGAATGGCATTGGGAATTAAGGAATGTGTTTAAATTGGTGAAATGAGATGGGAAGTTAGAAAAACAATGAGGAAAAATCCCTGTTAATTGAGAATATTTTATATTTATTATATTCTTATTCATTTCCATTTCTAATAAATCTGGATTTGGATTCGGTGTTGCACAGTTATTTGTTGCAAATAGCAAAACGACGTTGTTTTGGATTTTTGTACTATAACCCTACGTAGTTTTGAATGAACTATTTATTAAATAACGTAGTTTTGACTCGCAACAAATAATTTTACTACACATGATCTGGATCCAATAAATATATTATCTATTTTCTGCTCTAAGGTCTAAACACTTTCAAAACAAATTCTTACATTTTCCTATTTATATAATATAATTCAAATATATTATTCTAACTAAAAATGGAAACTCAGTCCCTCCTGTGATTATGTACCATTTTTGAAGATATGTTGATGCTTAGAAAATTATAAATACAAGAATAAACCTGTTAACATTGTTTAAACATCATACTTAGAGTAACATAATGATGTTGGTTAATCTTATTGCATTTGGATTAGTATGCACCAGTAGTTTTGTTGCTGGTCAAGATTATGGTGATGCATTGACCAAGAGCATTTTGTTTTTCGAAGGTCAACGTTCCGGCAAGTTGCCGCCTACTCAGCGGCTGACTTGGCGCGGCGACTCTGCTCTTAGCGACGGATCCGATGCAAATGTACGTCAAATTTTATGATGTGAACAAAAAGTGTTTGAATGTTTTGTTACATTAAATGTTTTGTGACAGATGGATTTGTCCGGAGGGTACTATGATGCAGGGGACAACGTGAAATTCAATTTTCCGATGGCCTTCACGGTGACAATGCTCGCATGGGGCGCAATCGAATACGAAGAATTTTTAGGAACAGAGGCAGGACATGCTCAAGATGCCATTAGATGGGGTACTGACTACTTGCTAAAGGCAACCAGTGTACCAGGTGTAGTGGCAGCTCAAGTTGGTGATCCAAATGCGGACCATAATTGCTGGATGAGACCTGAAGACATGGATACACCTCGTACCGTGTATTTAGTAAATACCACGCATCCTGGTTCTGAAGTATCTGCAGAAATAGCAGCTGCTTTGGCTGCATCGTCTATCGTGTTTAACAAAGTCGACCCTGCGTATTCCAAGACGCTTCTTGATAGAGCTGTTTCGGTATGCTTTTAGTACAATATCACTTTTTGTACTCAGTTACCATTATGAAAAGTCCTCGCATTGCACCCTTTTTGTGTTTTCAGGTATTTGAGTTTGCGGACACGTACAGAGGATCGTACGCTGATAGCGTAGGGCAAGGGGTTTGTCCGTTTTACTGTGACGTCAACGGATACCTGGTATACTTTTTGTTAGATATTTTCTCACGATCGTATACATCGAAAGAAGTGTAGAATTTTTGGTTTAATGAAATTTGAATGTACATTTGAGCAGGATGAACTGGTTTGGGGAGCGTCATGGTTATACGCAGCAACCGGAAGTCAGTCTTACCTCGAGTATGTGAACTCAAAACATATGCACTGCCTCTAGTAAGCTATAGGATCGTCGATGGTCGCTTAGACATAGGCAATGCCGGTGTGGAACTTGGTTGGGACGCGAAACAGGCTGGAATTAATGTTCTTATGTCCAAGGTATTTTTATCATCAAGTCACATATTTTTGGAAATAAAGGTAACAAATAGTTCATATCACCCTGTTGTCTCCAGTTTGCGGACAAGTTCTATAAGGACGCGGATACCTTCGTATGTAGCGTGCTGCCCAATTCTCCGACTAAGGCTGTCACTTATTCTGCAGGTAATTGTTCTAACTTGCACCACAAATTTAATCTTTATAGTGGCGAATGATGCCAGTGATGGTAACTATAACACTATTTTTTTCGGAACAAAATGGATTCAGGGGGACTCATTTTCAAACCAGGGTCAGGCAACATACAACATGTCACTAGTTTGTCATTTTTACTTCTAACATATGCTAGGCAATTGGCCATCGCGAAAAGACAAGTCACTTGCGGAGATGTGGTTGCCACCACGGAAGACCTCATCCGAGTTGCGAAAGCACAGGTAAATAAATAGTATCACTTCTCATTTTCAGCTGAGAAGCTCAGACAGACTAAAATCCGATATTTCAGGTGGATTACATACTTGGGAAAAATCCAATGAAAATGTCATACATGGTTGGATATGGAGATAAGTTTCCGGAAAGAATTCACCATCGAGGATCGAGTTTGCCGTCTATTGCCATGCACCCTGCGAAGATAGCATGTAAGGATGGAACACCCTATTTTCACTCTACCGACCCAAATCCAAATCAGCTCACTGGTGCAGTTCCTGGTGGACCGGCTGACGATGATTCATTTCCTGATCTTAGAGTCAATGCCTCTCAATCTGAGCCAGCTACTTACTACAATGCTCCTCTGGTTGGCATTTTGGCATACTTTAAAGGAAACTAGAGATCTTAATTAATAGTTGCTCGCTATCGAAAAAAAAAATTAATAGTTGCTCATTTGAGCTTTCAACCAACTTATGTTTCGATTTTAGTTATACTTTTCTGTCGAATAGCATTGTCATTGTTCTTGTTCCAATTTTATCTCAGATGTCCAACAGTGCCGAGCAATCCTTCTTTGTACGAGGATGCTTGAATCCGCAATAAATTAAGTTGTTTTGTTTCGCATTCCCTTAGACAATATGACTGTCTGTCTGTTAGATCATGATTCTTTTATGGTTCACATTCTTGTAATCTCTTTCTTGATCAAACTATTAACAAAAAAGCCTTCAATTTAATCCATATTGTTTGAACATTCTGCATCTTAACTGAAAAAATAAAGAGGACGTTTATATTTTTGTGAGACGGTGTAATAGAATTAATTTCAATGAAAAATATAAGAAACAAAACTTTATATTCTATATTTTACCACTCTACTTTTATTTTATAAAAGTTTCTTACTAACTTTAGAATGTGCATTTTCCGAAAGGAATTTAATGCTTAAAATAGCTTTATAATAAGGTAACATTTATTTGAGTCTGAATTTCTTTTGGAAAATATATAAGATAATTAAGATATATAGCGTAATAAAATGCGTAATTTATGATAATTTTGTAAAAGGCTTTGACATAATCTTCGAAATTCATTTCATCGGTAACAGCAAGTAACTCATCTATGTCTAAATGATTTTATTGACTTTTAAATTTATTTTAATCACTAGGTAAATATCAGAAAGAGACATTATATATTTGTGAAACAGGATGACTTAATTTTAACCGTTGATTTGATTAATTGGACGGTTGAAATTAAATTGATTTTTATTAAAGAATGGATGGTTGGATTTGTAAAAAACACAGACTGTTGGATTTGACATTAATTTTTAATTTATATCTATTCAATAATCAACAATTGAGATTATCTCCCGATCTAACGAAAAGATAATCATCATTACTTTTCCTTATTAACTAAATCGTAAAGCTTAAAGGTGAAGGTTGTTGGTCTCACAATTTAATTGAGAAAAGAAAAAATTAAAATCACTCACTTCCCAAATTTATTACATAACCTTTTTACACCTTTTCAATTTTGAAAATAGGAAACAAAATATACATAAAATCATCATAATTACTTTGACTTGTGTAAATTCAATTAAATATGCATCAACATTCAGCTTAAAAGGAACCTCTGTAATCCTCGCATGGCAAATGTCAGATATTCTTAAAATGAGGATGTTTTTGTTCCTTTTGGTCCTTGTGTCTGGAGAGCTAAGTAGAGTTTCTGTTGCTCAAGATTATGCAGATGCATTGAAAAAGTCCATATTGTTTTTCGAAGGCCAGCGGTCCGGCAAGCTCCCCGCCAATCAGCGTCTGAAGTGGCGACGTGACTCCGCCCTCAACGATGGTTCCCTTGCAAATGTAACTAAAAATTTACCTTAAAACCAAATTCATGATCTTAATTTTTTCTATCATTATAAAAGTTTTTATGTGTTTTTTCCGCGGTATCTGAACATTTTACCTTAAATGTCAGATGGATTTGTCCGGAGGTTATTACGATGCAGGAGACAATGTAAAGTTCAATTTTCCGATGGCATTCTCGGTGACAATGCTTTCATGGAGCGCACTCGAGTTCAAAAGATATTTAGGCACAGAGGCAAGACATGCCAGAGAAGCCATTAAATGGGGAACTGACTATTTGCTTAAGGCAACTAAGGTACCTGGTGTAGTAGTAGCTCAAGTCGGTGATCCGCACGCTGATCATAATTGCTGGATGAGACCTGAAGACATGGATACCAAACGTACCGTCTATTCAGTGGCGGAACCAGGACGAAATATTCGCCGGGGCTCAAAAGCTTATAAATTTAGCGGGGGCTCAAATAATTTTTTTAGCGGGGGCTCAAATAATTTTTTTAGCCGAGGCTCTAATAATTTTTTCAGCAGGGGCTCAAATAATTACTTTACCCGGGGCTCCAAATCGAATTATGATAAATTATACCTAGTAAAAAAAAAAAAAAAATTTCCTCGCCGGGGCTCCAGCCCCCCTTCGCCCCCCCTGGTTCCGCCACTGCGTCTATTTAGTGAATACTACACATCCTGGTTCAGAAGTCTCCGCGGAGATCGCAGCAGCTCTAGCAGCTTCTTCCATTGTGTTTAAGAAAGTTAATCCTGCATATTCCAAGAAGCTACTCTCCAGAGCTATATCAGTATGATTCAGTTTATATGCACCTTGTAGTTTAAAATTACTCGTCTTCGAATTTTTTTAATTTTAATGTCTGATCAAAGGTATTCAGATTTGCGGACAAGTACAGAGGATCGTACGAGGATAGTGTCGGGGAAGGAGTGTGCCCATTTTACTGTGACTTCAATGGATACATGGTATGGTAAAATTCAAGTTGATCAGATTTTCAATTTCGAAAAATCCGATTTAGTAAAATCATATCAAACTGTTGCAGGATGAATTGGTATGGGGAGCTGCATGGTTGTATGCAGCAACAAAATCTAAGCGTTACTTGAACTATGTGAGTACCAACACGGATAAAATGCCGATATTCGTTCAGAGGTTCTCTAACGGCGAATTAACTCTGTCGAATGCCGGTGTGGAATTCGGATGGGATGCCAAACAGGCTGGGATAAATGTCCTCATGTCCAAGGTAAACAATTTTCAGACACAGATAACAGTTAATACAGAATTCATATGTTTGCTAAGTGATCTAAATTATTTGGTATTCGGACAGTTTGTAAGGGCAGACAAAACCAGTACTTTCTATAAAAATGCGGATGAATTTGTCTGTAACGTCCTTCCCGATTCTCCGACGAAATCTGTAACTTATTCCAAAGGTACATATTAGTATGCTCAAAGGATGTATTGATCAAAATGTAACTTGATTTCGAACAACGTTAGATTGGAACCAAACTGTTTTCTAGGTGGCTTACTTTTCAAGCCTGGAGGAACCAACATGCAGCACACGACCTCATTGTCATTTCTTCTCATTGCTTATGCTCGGCAATTATCTCGTGCTGATCGAAATGTCAATTGCGGAGGTGTCATTGCCACGCCCAAAAAACTCATCCAAATCGCTCGAAGACAGGTTAAACTACATGATCTCGAACCTTCTCGAACCAATCTATTTTTTTACAAGGTACTAAATTTTATTTTTACAGGCGGAATATATACTCGGGAAAAATCCGCTAAACCTATCGTACATGGTGGGCTACGGGAAGAAGTTTCCGCAACGCATTCACCATCGAGGTTCGAGCTTACCGTCTATTGTAAAGCATCCTAAGAAGATACAATGCAAAGATGGAACTCCATACTATCAAACAATGAATCCAAATCCTAATCAGCTTACCGGCGCAGTTCCCGGTGGTCCGGCGGATGATGATTCATACCCTGATCACAGAATGAATGCTACACAAACAGAGCCTACTACGTATGTGAATGCACCATTAGTTGGCATTTTGGCATACCTAAAGGGAAAATAACTAACTAGTGTTATTAATAAAAACTCTATAACCGTGCAATTTGCATGTTATTTTAGGGTTTAATAGCATGGAGAAATCTGTGTAAAGTCCTCAGCTGTGTCGAAAAATTAAGTAACTCATTTGTTACTTAATTGCAAATTTCCAAATCCTGAACAGACACCAAATTCTGTACCTTAAAGTTTCCGAAGCTTTCCTAGTTTGTAATTTTTTAGGAAACATTACTAAAAAGATTTTTGGAAATAATTTAAGGTATCAGAGAGTCTGTTTTCGAGTCTATTTAAGTAGTCCATTACTTCACAAATCCTAAGCTTCGCCATTCTTTGATCAACATTGCTGAGAAAGAATCAAACACTAAATCGATGGACCCGGTTGATATCAAGGAGATGGTGAAACATTGGTTTCAGACAGAACTGCGGCAGCAGTATTTCTGTCCAGATTACGAAATACACCTGCCACGCCTCCACCTCCGCTAACAAATGCCATCCATCCTGCTCCGCCTATTCGACATGTTCTTGATTTACTAGACTCTGTCCGTCAGCTTGTTCCAAACTGGGAATCAAAAAAATCTCGTTCAAAACGTACCCGCCGCTCCATATCGCCGCCATCAGTTGGCACACTCCCACTTGATCGGATGCTTCTGGACTTGAACTTGCCACCGCCACTGGATGAAGAGAGTGAAGTTGATGGAATGCTTATTGACCACTAAAAATGCTGATTGTAAAAGTTATAATATGGAAACATTGTATGCTTTAGATTCATTCTTTGATCTTTATCAGGTTGAAAATCATGCCAGTGAAATCAATTGTTCTATTTGTCATATAAATGTTTGCCTTAAGTACGAATGGAATGTATAAATGTTTACCTTAAGTACGAATGGGATGAGATTTAGTGTTGCGAACATTACATCATTTTGATATTTTTATTCGCATTGAAATATTGTTGCGACAATGGAATTGAATTTGTAAAAATATTTCTAAATTGTCGGTCTATTTTGCCCTTTTAATTTAATCTTAACTATTTTGAAATTTTGTTATTTGCATTTTATAAAAATTTCTTAACCAAACACGGCCCTTCTGCTTCCTCTAAACTGATCGACTCTCTCTCGAAATCCTCTTATTTCACCTTCGTCTCTCCGCGACTCGATTCGGATCCGACCCGAACAGACCGACCCGAACCGGATCGGTACGATTCGGAACTTCTCCAAATCGACGCCGTGCTTCCGATCCGAGACATAAGCGTCATGGAGCCGGACGTGAGTATCGAAACAATCTCAATGATCCGCGTCGCCGTCGTTCCGATCGGCGCAGTCCCGCACTCACTACTTCGCGAATACGCCTCGATGCTAACACGCCATTGCCGGATCGAGCTTGCTTCAATCAGTTCGTTTTACTCCGAGCATCAGAAGAGCCCGTTCGCACACCAGCCGTGGGATTCTGGATTTCTGCAGTTTAAGTTTTTGCTGGTGGATCTCCGCCTAGTCCGTGGGAGGATTTTCAATCTCATCGGAAGATTCTTGCTGTGATTGGGATTTGTCATTGTCCTTCTTCGCCTGATCTTGATGAGGTTGTTCAGCTTTTTGATTCTGCGTGTAGAGGTTACTCATCTGCTTTGGTCAGTAGATGCTTCGCTTTTTGTCCTGGTGATTCTCAGGTCCGTGTGCTTTTTCGCATTTAATTTATTTATTTAGAGGAGTGTTTTTGTGTGAGTTAGTAGTCTGATAAGTGATTGTGGCAGCTGGAGGATGGGCAGAATAGAGAGGATAACTTGGTGTTGTTTCCACCAGCTGATAAGCAAACACAGGAGCTACATTTGCTGACGATGATGCAAGACATAGCGGCATCATTGCTAATGCAGTTTGAAAAATGGGTGCTTAAAGCGGAATCATCTGGAACTATACTCAAAACTCCCTTGGATTCTCAAGCCAGTCTCAGCTCTGAGGAGGTTCATGTTTAGGTGTCCTAAGGATTTGGGCTTATTGTTTCTTTACACATTTTTTACTGGATCATGACTAAAGATCTGTGTTTTTTATTAATTCAAGGTACTTAAGGAAGCGTGTAATGTCTGCAGGTTATTAAAGCGAAAAAGAGGAGACTTGGCCGTGCTCAGAAAACTATTGGGGACTATTGCTTGCTAGCAGGATCGCCTGTTGATGCTAATGCCCATTATTCTACTGCTCTTGAGCTTGCTAGGTTGACTGGGGATTTTTTCTGGTATGCCGGGGCTCTGGAGGGAAGTGTTTGTGCTTTACTGGTATGCTGCTATATACTTTTGATATAATATGCCTTTTTGGGTTTTGGAACTCTGAAAATAAAAGATCTTGCATATGAAAATCACAAGCTTACGCGTATTGTTACTTCTATGCTAATTTTTTGTTAATAGGTGCAACATTTGAGCACCGAGTCAGAAATGAGGCTGACGTATGGATTGTGGATAGTTTTCTAATTATGTATGGTTTTCCGCTTCCAGATTGATCGGATGGGCCAGACTGATCCTCCTTAGAGGAGGACGTTAAATATCGTTACAACAGCGTCATTCTGCACTACAGAAGGTCCTTCATACAAGACAATGCCCAGAGGTGATTAACTGAGATTGAAAAGTTGCTCTTACTTATTGTCTGATGTGCTTTATCTGTTTTCCCTTAATTCGTAAACTGCCCTTACACGTGTAAATATTTTCTTTACGGCCACTGAAATAAAGGGATAACAGCTGTTTATTCATGTCTTCACCTTTTATACTGCTTAATTTAACTGAATATATTTGGATGCAGGGTTTCACCTTTAAGCTTTGAACTTGAGGCCACTCTAAAATTGGCAAGATTTTTATGCAGGTAAGTTCTCATATCAGTGAAAGTATTCCTGTACACCTGACTGATAAAGTACTTCGAAATAAATTTTCTGTGTGATAATGCATGGTCATGTTTAACTCTGGACTCTCTATTTCATGATTTTCCATAGGACGTTTATTCAAAGTTTGTTGGACATATTGGTAATATTTTGGCAGTTCAATTTTACACTTGGTAGTGTTCAGTTTAGTATTAGATATTTTTCTAGCTGCTAAAGCAAATTGATTTCCCGGTTAGGCTACTTTTTATTTTCCATTTAGTTTTGATCCTGTTCTTTTATTATTTTCAGAAGAGAATTGGCAAAGGATGTTGTTGATTTATTGGGTACTGCTGCTGATGGTGCGAAATCTCTGATCGATGCCAGTGATAGACTTATATTATATGTTGAGGTAGCTCGTTTATATGGCACTCTTGGTTATCAACGAAAAGCTGCCTTTTTCTCGCGTCAAGTTGCACAACTTTATATGCAACAAGAGAATAGACTAGCAGCTATAAGTGCCATGCAAGTTTGGCAACTACGACTAAAACGTATCGCGTCCAGAGTAAAACATCCATGCCCAAAAATTCAAATGTGAGTTCTCATTCATACAATGAAACAGATGGTGCACACTTGTGTAGGATCTGATTTTGTTTATTTTCCTGAGTTATACTCAAAACAATTATGACAAACTGAAACCTGTTGTGGTTCTCACATACATACAGGGAGTACCTTTTCCCCTTTGAATTTCACTTTCCATGATCGCTTCTGTTTATTTCTAAGCTTTTCAAATATCATTTTATCGAGCTTTGAGTGGGTACTTGCTGTAATCTTCCATTTTAATTTTGATGTAGGATAATGACAGTGGTAAAATTCATCCCCAGTCCGTAGTATCACTTTTTGAATCACAGTGGAGCACTATACAGATGGTTGTTCTTCGGGAAATCCTCTTATCAGCTGTTCGGGCAGGAGATCCTTTGGCTGCCTGGAGTGCAGCAGCTAGACTGCTCAGATCTTATTACCCTTTGATCACTCCTGCTGGGCAAAATGGGCTCGCAAGTGCTCTGGCAAATTCAGCTGAAAGGCTTCCTTCAGGAATCCGCTGTGCTGATCCTGCATTGCCTTTCATTAGGTATACATATGTTGCATTTTATATGATTTCAAATGGGTAGAAGTATGAGATCATATATTTATTTGAACATTGAATCTAATGCATCTGAAGTATAGCCGGCATGCTAATTGTTTTCTTTCTTATTCTTCATTTAGTTATCGAGCTGATTAGCATATATATTTTTATGTACAACATATGTGCATTTGTTATACACATGCAGCAAGATGCGGCCCTTGTGCTCCAGAAAGATTGATCCAAATTAAACCCTAATCTCACATTTTGGTTGTTTTCAGATTGCACTCTTTTCCAATTCACCCACTACAAGTCGATTTGATAAAACGTAATCCTGCCAGAGATGATTGGTGGGCTGGTTCTGCTCCGTCAGGACCTTTTATTTATACGCCTTTCAGCAAGGGAGATACAAATGATAACAGTAAGCAGGAAATGCTCTGGATTGTCGGAGAGCCAGTTCAAGTACTAGTGGAACTGGCAAATCCTTGTGGTTTTGATTTAATGGTGGATAGTATTTATCTGTCTGTGCATACTGGGAACTTTGACGCAGTTCCAATCAGTGTGAAGCTTCCTCCCAACTCTTCAAAGGTTATAAGCTTATCAGGAATTCCTACTGCAGTGGGTACAGTGAAAATTCCTGGATGCACCGTCCACTGTTTTGGTGTAATCACTGAACACCTGTTTAAGGATGTTGACAGCCTTCTTCTTGGAGCAGCCCAAGGACTTGTGTTATCCGATCCCTTTAGATGCTGTGGCTCCCCAAAGTTAAAAAATTTGGTTGTTCCAAACATATCGGCCATATCTCCGTTACCATTACTTGTATCACGTATCGTTGGGGGTGATGGTGCTATCGTTTTGTATGAAGGTGAAATTCGGGATCTAAGTATAAGTCTAGCAAATGCTGGCACAGTTCCAATCGAACAGGCACATGTTGCATTATCAGGAAAAAACCAGGATGCTGTAATTTCGGTTTCACATGAAACCTTAAAATCTGCGCTGCCTCTTAAGCCCGGTGCAGAAATTACAATAACCGTGACTATCAAAGCCTGGCAGCTTGGATTGGCGGACCAGGAGATAGGTGCTACCAAGACTGGCTCGGGGAGCATGGGGAGACAACCCAAGGACAACAGCAGTCCAATGTTGTTGATCTATTACACAGGTATTGTTTACTGTATTCTTCAACTTTAATGTTGGATACAATTAAATTGTATATATTAGATTTGACACTTGCCTTCCGATTTGTACTTAACTTAATGTGTTACTGAAGGCCCACTTCCCAGCGAGCAGCATTCCAACAGTGAGAAAGTTGTGCCCTATGGTAGACGATTAGTTGTGCCTCTGCACACATGTGTTCTTCAGGGTTTGTCTTTTGTGAAGGCTCGCCTTCTTTCAATGGATATTCCAGCAGATGTCACTGAGAATCTTCCTAAGTCAGCCTCCAATGGGTGTTTTGATAATGAAGTATCTTCTCCTGAAAAGATAGACAGCTTAGTCAAGATTGATCCCAACAGAGGTAGTTGGGGACTTCGTTTTCTAGAACTCGAGCTTTCAAATCCCACTGATGTTGTGTTTGAGATAAGTGTGTCACTGGAGCTGGAAAATTCCTGCAGTGACAATACATTATCTAATCCGAAAACAAGAATTGATAGGGATCATTCTTCTAGGGTATTAATCCCTCTTGAACATTTCAAGTTACCGGTTCTGGACAGTTCATTTTTCACGAAAGACAATGTTCAAGCTAATGGACATTCGAGTGGTCGAAGCTCAAGTTTCTCAGATAAAAATACAAAGGCAGAATTAAGTGCATCTATCAAGAACTTAATTTCTAGAATAAAGGTCAGATGGCATTCTGGCCGTAATAGTTCTGGGGAACTTGATATTAAAGACGCAGTGAAGTCAGCACTTCAGGCAACTGTCATGGACGTGTTGCTTCCAGACCCTTTGACGTTTGGCTTTAGGCTGTCGCAGAGTGCTTCAAATCATCAAGATGAAAATAGTCATGGCTCTTCATCTCCATTTAAAGGTCCTGTGGTGGTCCATGACATGACACCTCTGGAAGTTGTTGTTCGAAATAACACCAGGGAAACCATAAAAATGAGTTTAAGTGTCACGTGCAGAGATGTGGCAGGAGAAAATTGCATTGAGGGAAACAAAGCAACTGTGTTATGGGACGGTAATAATTACAGAGTTTTTTGTTATTCTGAACTCATAACATATGATCCCATAGCTGCTCGTTGTGATTAGTAACAATTTAACATCTTTTATTAATGTCCTTCACTTTCAGGTGTTTTGAACGGCATATTTATGGAGGTCGCTTCTCTGCAAGAGACGATTCACAGGTTTTCTCTGTACTTCCTTGTCCCTGGTGAGTACACACTTGTCGCTGCTGCCTTGATTGAAGATGCTAACGAAATCCTCAGAGCCCGGGCAAAGACTAACATGCCAGGTGAACCTATATTTTGCTGCGGCCCTCCTTTCCGTGTCCGAGTAATGGGCACAACATAGCACTTTTGAAACCTTGTATGAGAATTAAGAATTATATGCTATTGTACCAAGCAACTAGGCTAGTTGAATGCAAACCAAATCCTTTTTAAAGTTGTAAATCAGTTACTTTGTACCATTTTCATTGAACTTGTGAACAAAGCTAGATGTTGACATTTACTTAGCCTTTCTTTTTACAAGTTTTGAAATCCATTTGAAATCCTGCTAGTAGGCTTTTACATGCCCACCCATCTGGTGCCGAATTTTCTGTTCAGTTTTACAAAGCTTCAGTTTGACAAAATGCAAGTATTGAATTATTCAGACTGGATATTAAACTTGGGGCAAAGACTTCATTATGTTATTTCAAAAGGAAGGAATTGTTGTGTTTATTACAACTTACAAGACATCAAAGTTGCTGATAGTACAGTAAAGCTCAAACTGAAAATGAAGCCTTTCAAAAATAGTACTTGGTAAACAGAACACCCCTTCCTAAACAAAAAGAGGTGTCATTTGCGCACAGTTGTCAAAACCCAAGTCCCCGATGCAAGAGGACGTCGTAACAGAATGACCATGAACCGTCTGCCACAACAATGAAGAGAAGGAAGAACAAAGAGACTACCAAACATAGAGACTGATGAACATTGCATAAAATGAAAGACGTCCAACCAGGAGAGAGAAACCCACATCACATACTTGAAAGCTTAGGCAGAAATGTTGTAGACAATCTCCAGTAATAAACTCCTAAAATCCTGATTTTCTAGCTGTATTCTCAGGGATATGCGATACCGATATAAAGGGGTTTCCAATGAATGGAAGCCAAAAGCTCTCATAACAGATTCATGAATCTGCAAAAAGGTGAGAGAAAAAACGGTAGCAATCCCTGGAAAAAGAACCAGTCACCGGTGTTTGATGATCCCAAAAGTTTGAGTAGAATACTGGAGATTCCTAGTTGTCCGGACTGACATTAAATGTAGTATGTAAATCAATAGAGGATATCACACCTCCACAGCTGTTCAAGAAGCTTTCCCACATTGTTGATGCTAATGGCTTTGCAGTGCTTGATATTCAATCCGATAAGAGTGCTGCCTATTTTCATCAAGTAAGGAATGCTCTTGTTGGACACTGAAGCACAGCAACCGATGGAAAGAATCTTTAAATTCAGTTGCTTAGATCCAGCCAAAACAGCAAGGCCATAATCAGTGATGGCAGTGGATGACAAATCCAAGTCTGACAAGAATAAGCAATTATTTGCAATTGCAGACAGGCTTGCATCGGTAATATTGCTGCAACCATCAAGGTTTAGGACTTCAAGAGTTGAGCTGCTTGACTTTAGCACTGACAATATAGATTCATTTGTCAGGTTCACGCAGCCGCAAAGGTCAACCTTTACGAGGCCCATCTCACAACTCTTGAGAAAAGTGTTAAAGCCATCATCAGTAACTCTATTAAGATCTTTCAAGTTCAAATGTTGAAGTTGACTACACAGCTTCCCAAGGACCGCCAAGCACAAATCACCAAAGCCAGGGCAGTTCTGGATGGAGAGTGATTGAAGGGAAATGCCAGCAGACTTCACATTGAATCCAAAAATTGCATCTTTGATTCCGAAACATTTGACCACAGAAAGAGCTTTCAAATTACCACAGCTGTTAAAAACGGAATCAAATAAGCCACTTTCAGTAATTCTGTGGCACTCCTCAAGTCTGAAGCTTTCAAGGCCTATAGCAGCTTGAGCGAAGGTAATCAGACCATTATCAGATAACAATGCACACTTGCGGAGGCACAACTGTTTCAAGTTTTGGCAACCCTTTCCAACAGCAGCAAGCCCCAAATCAGTGACTCCTTGGCAAGATGATATGGTGAGGAACTTGAGCATCTGCAATCCCTGGCAATTTCCCATAACCCAAAATCCTTTTTCATTGACAGTTTGAAGTCCTGAAAGATGAAGCTCAGTTACCATCTTGCCGTAGTGCCCAATCACAGCAAGTGACAAGTCAGTGATGTTAAGTGACTGAAGCTTGACCTTTGTGAGAGCTTGTGTCTCAGCTGAAAATAAACCCGCAATACCCTGATCGCCAACAAGCGGGCAGTCCTTGATAACAATTGACTTCAAATTGGGGCAGTGACTCCCTATGGATTGTACGGCTTCGTTTCCTACATATGCACAGGACTCAATGGTTACAGAAGACAGATTTCGGCAGCTCTTTGCAATAGCAATCAAAGCCTTATCGGTAATAGCTGGGCAGTTAGATATATCAAGCTTCTCTAATAAGGTACAACGGCTGGCGATCTCAGAAAGACCCTCATCCCCAACAAAGGGCACATCCCATAAAGACAATGACTTTAATGAAGGACAGCCACGAGCAATTGCCTTAATACCGGAATCAGTTACCCTGCGGATAGGATTGCTTCCTCGGATCGCAAGCTTGCCTAGTCCTCCACGAGAACTACATCCAACTGCAATAGCTGCAAGTCTGTTATCCGTGGCCTTTTTACCCTCTAAGCATCTGGAAAGAAAGCCCTCATTTTCATCATCGTGGCCTTTGGTAGTAGCAGCAATGCAAACTTCATCTTTACAAATACTGCTTAGAATAGTAAGCCACCGCTTAGATACACCAGCACAAGCACTTCTCGCTTGCCCTCCAGTCAACCTTCTAAATATCTCGAAAAGACACTCATCAGGAAGAACTTCAATAGAAACTGTGATTGTCTCTTTCAATTTGTGTTCTCCATATTCAAAAGGCGCTATAACACGAGATCTCTTGCAAGGCCGAAAATATAAGTCTTCTTGATGATCAAAGGCCAAAAACTGGCTGGACAATCCCCAAGGGTAAAAGGCATCATTATCTGGAGAACCAAAATGAAAAAAGACTCATTAGCTTATTAGATCAATTTGCTAAGGTATCCAACTTTGAAAAACAAGCCTATGAATCACCTACACATTTTCTGATAACATACAAGTCTGATCATCCTCAATAAAGAACGATCTTCAAAATGTTCATACAATAAGCATATCTCAAAAGCCCTAAATAAAAACCCTAACTTTTACATCTCAAAAACCAAGACCCATCCCCAGATTCAGCAACCGACATACCGAACCCTAATCAGAACTACACAGCTATCAAAACCCACTTCCCAAAACAACCAAAGATTGATAAAAATTATACCTTTGTAATTGATGATCGTCGACATGGGTACTTATCTAAATCAACAGCCACCGACTGATCGAACCCCAAAAACAAACAAAAGCAAGAACACAACTGAAACCGAAATGAACAGAAAGGAGGCACCTTTAAGCACCAAATGCATGAAAATCAGAGAAAACGAAAACCCCAGAATAGGGCAAAAAGAGAATGAATGGAGAAGAATGAAATGGGTTTGGTCTCAATGTGAATGAATGTATGCAGAAGCATATATGTACTTGATGATAAAATGTGACAGCAAATTTTAACATAAATAAAATGTTTTATTGGATTTTACATGCAATTTTGTCAATTAAAAATGCAATCTTTTTGAGGTACTTTTGATTTGTGAGATTGAATCTTGGTGCCAAGTTCAAAGAATCTGTTGATGTTTTTTATTAGTTTTTTCATTCTTGTGGCATGTTGAGGTTGTCTGATTATATTAATTGGAAATAATTGGTTTGGGAATGGGACAAGTGGGTGGATATCTTATGAGATTTGTCATGAAGAAATTTATATAAAGGTGGCAGGTTTTGGTGGAGTGTGTTGGATACAATGTATCTTCTACATGCTTTGAATTCAATTCTTCACCTGTTTCTTTCTTGTTTTTTTCACATCCGGAAGAAAAGTGAAAACATTTTACGGAATCATATCTCGTACGTCGAAGTTTTAATGTGTTTTGACTGTTTGATTATAAATTATGTAGTACATTATAAACCCTTTGATAAAATAAAAACATTTTGTATCGCTATAAATTGCTTTAGTTGCGATGTGTATCTACATTTCATACTTCATTTGATCTCCACCGGTCAAAATAAAGTTTCAATAGATGCTTATTACAATGATTCACCTTTTTATTAATAATATGAAAAAATGCAACTTTTTTCATCCCTCAGTGGAGAAGTTAGAGAGATTAATTGATTAACTGTTTGCTGATTTCTTTGTAACTACTTAGCTGATTTGTAGATTTTAGTTGAATTGTTTGCTTGTTTCTTAGATGGAAAGTTGCTATCGTATAAGTATCCACCTCATTTGGGTGCACTTCATATAGACATTAGTGTTTTGTTTTGTGTGTGATTGAGGGTTTGAAGTTGCTAATAACCACTTGGATTCTTGAAATATAATGGTGAAGAATGGTGGGACTCTAATAGGGTATTTGCGACTTAATTCCACGTACTACAAAGACACATTTTTAAGGATGATTGACAGCTAAAAACTTCTTTATTCGAGACCGGATTAGAAGGATGTTAGTATGAGGTCGGAAATGAAATGAGATTGCTTGAATCTACCCTTTATACTATTCGTCAAGTGGATGTTTTTTTGAAGGATTGAGGAATCCGTGTTTTGTACGGATAAATCCCATTTGATGTTTATTGCATTGAAAGTTGAAACTATGCAAGTCAGAAGTTGAGGAAGACATGTTGAAGGTTCTTCAATAAGAATGCACCTTCCTCCAATGGGTATGGTTCAGCCAGCTCATTTAGCATAATCATGCATGTGTATTATTGTACTCCAAAATAGACAACTTGGGTTATTCATTATTTGGTGCATGATGACTTTAGCTTCCTTTTAGTCCATTGTTCCTTGAACCCAGATGGGGATCAGCTAGTTGATGTATATGCATGTTTCAACTTGGTGTAATTCAATGAGTCTCTGGAAAATGGCTCTAGAGGAAGCCAAGAGGGGTAAGTCACAATACTACGATACATTTGATAAACATGCAATATACGATGGTGAGGAATTCATTTCACAAAAATCAAGTTTTTGGTAATGTTCATTCAGCTTTAAAATATATGAGCATTATAAGGATTTTTTTATATAACAGAATAGGAGACCACTCGCGGATCAGACCTTTTACTCAATTTATTGATATGGAACAACTTGACAAGTGCTTAATCTATCTTTGATTTGTTGTAATAAAATGTGGAATTTGTAATTCCATTGTGCAGAAAATTGTCTTTGTTTACTCTTAGTTTCATATTCACCACTTTTCCATTCCACCACAAAATTGAAACAATGGTATTCTATAAAAGCAGGAGAAACGCTACATGCATCGTAAATTGGTGCTTATCGAATGTTCGGATTGCGACAAAGAGACAGATATATGTAAAATGTAGGATATATTAGGATTGCGACAAAGAGACAGATATATGTAAAATGTAGGATATATTAATAATTTCTTTGAATTTTCAAAATATGACAAAATAATTAATATAATGAAATAAAAAAATAAGGTTAAGCACAAGGGTTTAATAGAAGAGGACCTAAGGACTGTGATCACGTGCATATCACGTGATATGGCATTGGCGGCAATCTTTTGCATATAAAGACGCTAGCGATAGTAGCAAAATTCAAAGCGATCGCCTCCGATCAATTTCAAATTCGAAGATGCAGAGATCGACATGGAGATTGACCTCCGAAGATGGCGTCCACGTAATCGATATGCCTCCTTCTCCGCCGCCTCCGCCGCCGTCGAGAGGCAGACCGTCGAGGCAGTTCGGTTGGAGTATCGAGAAGTATGCTGCGGTTTTCAAGAAGTTCAATCGGCTTTACATCGTTGCTGCAATACTCATCTTGTGCTTGGTGACGACTTTATGGCTGTGCTTTTCTCGCTCAGGTACGTTCTCAGTTGAAATCGATTACTGTGATATATTGTTCCTGTTTTCTGGAAAAGCCTGTTAGGTTTGACGCAGTTTTAGGGTTTTGAAGTTTAAGAGTATCTTCTTACGGTAAAATCGATGTGAAATTTGTGATTGGATTGAAATTAGCGAATCAATTTTACCTAATTGGATCTGATAGACTTGTAGATTTCGCCATACATATTTTCCAGGTTTTAGTTCACATTTACCTATATCTGCATATTAAGCATTCCATCCGCAGATTATGATTTAAATTCAGGCACTTCTTGTTATTCATGGAAAATGTAGTTTAGATGCACTTATATCCGTTTGTATTCCTCTAGTAGATTTTGCGGAAAATTGACAATGGGATTTTTAATGCAGTGGTCGTGGATGATATTGCTAGACGTGTTTTAAAATTGCTTGCTGATATGCGGATGCCTCAAAGTGATAGCCATAACGAACTCGCAATGACTGACTTTGCTGTTCCTCTGGTATCTTCTTTCTACTCTGGTAATGTCAAATAAATAGGGTTAGGTTGTCAAATAGAGTCGTATTGATAAAGAGTCTGGGAAGGATACACACACTCATGGGGTTCGTATCATATTTGAAAATTGAATCACTGATAAATGTTGATGCTGTAATGTCTGTCTACAAGGTAAATGACATAGGATAATTGACTTGTTGATGATCATTGCTGCCAAGTTAATAAAGAAAGTCCCTGTAAACGGTACTTGTGTTTCTGATCTTGGATGATTGGTATAATTGGTTTTTGTGTTCAGGGCTGGCCAGGGGCTGTAAGCTCCTAGTCCTATGAGACTTAGTTTGCTTTGGATTCAACTTAGCCATTTAGAGATTATATATGATGATAAAAGATAAAACATACTTGGTATAAAAGAAGCCTCAACATTTGTTGTAAAGAGCATCCATCTTGCTTTTAATTTGAGTGAATTTACTACTAGCTTAATAATCTTGGCTCCATTTATTTGTTGTCAGATTTGTAGTTTCTCTGCCATAGAAATGTCGCTAATGAGAAAGACAACTAGATAGGTGGCGGGTAAGGGCGTGGGTTGTTTGAGATTGATAGATACCAACTTGGTTAATTTATGAATCTCTAGCTTATAATAAGATCATGTATGTCTCTACTACACTTCTCAATGGAGGCGTTAGTAACCAAATTGGTTTGTAATGACTAAAGAGAGCGCAAGTATCAACCATTCCGAGCCTCAGTTGAATAAGACATAGCTAGCTAATCGGGACTAATCTCCCCCAAACCTCCTTACTGTTTTTTTCTTTAACTAGATAATTTAGTAAGCTATTCACATTGCCTGAGGTATGGGATGGTTTATGTGAAACTGCAATATGGGTTCGGCTAAACTTTGACAGTTCACTGACATAACATTTGTAAGGCAATAGTGTCTAAGGTAAAAGGCTATAGGTGGTTTGTTGTTGCTCCGTGCTAGTTTGCAGCTTCCCATGACAGCAGGTAATGTTTTGCGACACTATTGCCTTTATTGTTTAATAAGCATATAGGGAGGTTTGAATGCAAAGGGTAGAGAGGATATCAACAATTGTGCTCTGTGAACCCCAAATGGCATCATTTATTACCTAAAACAACATTTTGTTCATCATCATATCACGTATGCTCAATTTTGTACGTGTTGACAGTTACTGCCTTACTGGCTTAGCTTTTGATGGCTTGGTTGCTAGGATCAGCAGAATATATACCTGGTAGCCTCAGTGTTATGTGTATGTTACTGCTTCCTCCTCTCATAATCATCTATTTTAGTATTTCATTTGATATTGTGGTCTTTGGTCTTCATCCTAGTCTAACTATTTCAGTATGGTTGCTACCCAGTTGCGCACAACCATTTTCAAGTATGGGCACTTCTCTAGAAACACTCCAAAACTTAGATTTGACCTGGGCCAGTTGCTAAATTATTGTTAGAACCCTCATTTTGTTTTGTTCTTTCTTTTAGAAGATCCCTTCCACCAAGTTCATAAAAAAGATTAAGTGCAATAAATTATAGTAGTGGGTAGAAATGCGTTTATTTGTTCCTAGAGTCATGGGTTGGTTCTGTTGGTTGGATTTTGTAATGGCCCTTTAGTTTCTTGTTCAATAAGATGAACTAAATGGATGTTGATCTTCAAAAAAAAAGTGCAATCTTACTCTCTAGTCTGTGAGAATATATACTATTGGTGATGTGTGGTAGATTTTCAATCATAGCTTCTTGAACAGAAACAATTATAGCAGGATTTCCAGATAACCATCAGCCGCCGTTATAACCCTATGCCAGAGACACTCGTGGTTCTCTCGAGATATTCAGTCCCACATCCTCGTATCCCTCATCTCCCACCCCTGCAGTTAATCCTCGCCTGCATCCAACATGGAGCTCCTCCTGGCCAACACGGAGTCCCAGCACTTCCAAGTCCGAAGACATCGCCACCTCTTCGATGGCCCTCCCACCAAACTCCAATTCAAATGACAACCCGGCCGCACAACGAGCTGCTGAGTGGGGACTTGTCAGGTAGATGTTTACGTCCTCCACGAATAGCTTGTTTTAAGGTTTTTTATGGTTGGTGACATATGTGTGATTATTTGCACAAACATTCACTGAGTTCCTGTTTCATGTTTCTCCAAGGGCCGGAGACTGATCCGGAAACGGTGATAAAAATAAGAGAGGCAATCGATAGTCAGACTGAAGTCACACTGCATCTCATCAACTACACAAAGAGTGGTATGATTGGGTTCTGTACTCAACATCATAATTGTTGCATGAGTACAGCTCACCATGGAATTTCTAAATGAAACTTAGTTAAAACGAGTATATAATGTTGAATTACAAGCTGAGAAGACAGCAAACTAACCTTGAAGTGTGTGCAGGGAAAAAGTTTTGGAATGTGTTTCATCTGCAGCCTATGCGTGATAATAAGGTGAAGTTTTTAATAATTTAATCTCATTAGGTGAATTGTGATAGTCACAAATTTCCGAGGGATTCTGCCATCACAAGACTATGTTACTTGCAACTCAAATCAAGGAGATGTACAATATTTTATCGGAGTGCAATTAGATGGCAGTGAACATATTGAGCCACTTCAAAATGGACTGCCAGTCTCAACAGCAAGGGAGTCTGAAAAACTGGTACTAGCTATTTTCAAGGTTACTTCTGTTTCTTTTCGACATACCGCTGGTTCAGTCTTGACTTCCATTATTAGAATAGTGACATTAAAAATCCAATGCTGTTTAATTATAAATGTAAGGGAGTTAAATGCGTAAAGTTACTTTTGAATTTTATTTATCTGTTTCTTTTTGGAAAACTGATATTTGATGGTTCAGGTGAAAGACACTGCAGTAAATGTTAGTGAGGCAGTAAAAGAACTTGCAGATGCTAATATGGTAATGTTAAAATGAGTGAATATTCGTTATGTAGAACAGCTTTTTAATAAAGCAAACGTATGAATGCAGACAGTTGAAGACCTATGGATGAATCATTCAATGGTAGTTCACCAGAAGCCTCACCAAAGAGAGTCCATCATGGAAAGCAATACAGAAGGTAGTTTAGCATTGAACATCATCGGAAAACCTGTTTGTCAAATTCCTTGAAGCTGGTATGTCCTTAATTATGATGATACTCATGGAAAGGTCATCTGAAACGCAGATAACTGATAGCGGAGAACAGATAATCTTGAAGCATTTTAGACCTGTAAGACCCCTGGGCTCAGGAGACACGAGAAGGTTTTTTTTGAATGAAAGTGTGTATTCAAACAAAGAGAGGATTACAGGACACCGACCATAACTCCCACAAGACCAAACCCCAAAACAAGCCGACCAGAATAGACAAGGCACACAAAGCAGACCAGAATACAGGACACGAGAAGGTTGCTTCTTAGCTAAGTGATTTATTTTCATAAATAGACAAACTGCTCGTATGCTAACTTATCCCGTGCCTTTTGATTGATTTACATTGTGCATTTAGTTGAATTATGTGTTTCTAGTCAGTATTTTCCTCTGAAATTTATGGATAAAAATGTCATGCTCAATCGCAACAAGGTAACATCAAAACATAGAACACTGTTCAAGATTTCTCCCCTCACATGTATCTACTCCTCCCTTCGCAGGCATTGTATAATGCAGGTGCGTAGAGCGTTGCAGAACGAGAAATACTAGATCTACTGGATCGCCCTTTTCTACCGGCATGATCTGCCATAGGCCATAATCCATTGAGCACAAAGCTAAATATGTATGGTTTTCTTGACACTGTTGCCTAAATCTTCCTGTTCATAATATTTTTCTTCAGACAAAGACACACATATGTCTGGTTACTGATTACTGCCCGGGTGGAGAGTTATTTGTTCTTTTAGACGAACAGCCCAAGAAGACTCTGAATGAACATACTGTGAGGTGAAGTATCCATTGAAACTTTATTCTATATACATTAGTTATCAACTTGATTCCTGCCATTGTTAAAAGCTAGATACTCATTTGTGAATTGTATTTTCCCTGAATATAATTTTTATTTCAGGTTCTATGCCATTGTTCTTGTTATAAATATATCACTGTGCACCACTGGTAGGGATAACTAATTGATGTTTCTTTCAGGCATACTACTGTATGTAATGTTTTATGGGTACACTCCCTTTCAAGGAATAACAAGGCAAAGGAAATTTACAAATACTCTTCAGAAAGATCTCAAATTTCCACGAAAAATCCATGTAAGAATATTTCTTAGTGCTTAATAATCCTTCTGCTAAATAGCTTATGATAATAGTACTTGAGAAGGGCAGTTGACTTTTTGGGCAGTTTGTATTCGATTCATTTCAAAAAGAGTTATGAGAAGACTAACATTGGTAAATTTCAGATAAGTATCGTTCATGCCAAATGCACATGCTCCAAAGAACAGGCTGGGTTCTGCAGAGGGAGTCATTGAAATAAAGAAACATCCGTTAGCATACGCCATTTTTGGAGGGTTCTGCCTTACGGCTTAAACCCAACGGAAAAAATAATTCTTCCGAGACATTGATTCGCTGCTGCCCGGTAAATTGGTTATTAACATTTCTTTGTCTTTTTTCCATTTAATCAGAACCCTTTCGACCTCTCACAATGGCATTTGAGGCGGAAGAAACATGAGGGTCAACTTTGTTCCCTTTAGTAAAAATATCAACTTTGTTCCCTCTTAATATCTGGATGACGTCATCGTCCAGGTCATGCTCAAAATAACCTCCCGCAAAACACGCTTCAACTTAAGCTCCTTTTATAAGAAGACACACTCAATGCTCCCACTCCACTCTTGCTAGTTGCTACTTCTACTCAAGCAGCTAGCTAGTACAATACCAATGTTCTCTCCGGATTTACATCACCTGCCAATGTATCAGCTACAGACTGATCACTTGCCACCGCTACCATCCTTGATCATAGCAACTAATCAGGATCTCCAAAGTACCCTTACGTACGAACCAAATCATCAGTATCTTCATGATCAGCAGTATGAGCTTCTCAACAGCAGCATTATATGTGAATCTCCACCCAGCAGTTATTATGCTGTACTTGCTGACGAGCCAAATAAGCCCATCATTAGTGGCGGCCTCACTCAAAGGAGTGTCAGCAGCCATTCGCTTCCTCCCCAGATGAATGACAACAACAACAGCACACGTAATATGGCTTTTAACTACAAGCCAGCTTCGAACGCGATCAATCTTGGCAGGACTCATCGGCTTCTGGACTCGATCGACTCTAGCAGTGTCAGGCGAGTGTTAAGTACTGGAGACTTGCAGGTGCAGGTACCCATCACCCAAATTCCCAATTTATTAGCTCTACTTTATTATTTAATAGATAACTACGTGTAGATGCAGCAATATCAGGTGAGCCAGCAGCAGCACACGGGCTGTCCTCACCCAAGGAGGGCAGTAGCTCCAGCATAATTGAAGGAATGCTGAGCCAAGCATGTCGCTATAGCCCGGAAGAGAAGAGGGAGAGGATCGAGAGGTATAAGACCAAAAGAAGCCACAGAAACTTCAACAAGAAAATTAAGGTCAGTCAACAACTATCATCAGCCAACTGGAGGTCTCAATTTCATCCTCATACAGATGAATACTGATCAACTAAAGTGAAAACAATAATGCAGTACGCATGTAGGAAAACATTAGCAGACAGTCGCCAAGGATAAAAGGTCGGTTTGCAAGGAATAACAACAATGAAGATGAAAGCCTTGATGACAAATGGGGAGGGAATAGAGAGGACGAAACAGGTGATCAAAGGGAAAACAATGAGGATAATAACTGGTTTGATCTACTATTTAATGCTGCTTGGTTACTCGAGTAGTATCAAACTCTACATCCCACAATGCCATCATATCCTGTACATTAGTTCGCATCATGTAATAATATCCACATTTCACTGAGATCAAGTAATTTCAGTCGTATGTGATTAACAGACAGATGTAATCCTGTATCAGGATTATCTATGAGATGATGACAATGATTTTTTCTTAATCCCCATATGAGATAATACCCATCAAAGTCAACAACATATTTCCAAAATGAGGGTGGTCACTAGATTCCGCTAGCAAATCAAATCAAATCACATCAGTATGATGTGCACGTATCAGACTGACAAGGCACTTTTGGGTGGAGGAGACTCGAGAGCATTGAGGTTAGGGTGATATGACTTGTTTAAAAGTCAAACCATTCACAAGCCCCAATCCTCTCAATCACATACTATGGAAAGCAGCTCAGTTGACAAAAAATGATGTAAATTAGACATGAATCCTACTTGCACTGCTCCCGCATGCAATAGCATTCAAGTGCTCTTTTGAATCAATCACAACTTCCCCAATTGTCAAGGCCAATTATATTCCTAACTGTTGCAAGAAGCGCAGCAAAAGCATGTCAAATCCAACTATATGTCTATCCATCTCTGACAATACCAAACAAAAGAATGTTATGCCCACTGAAACTGATAAAAATGAGTCTCGGCCAATTACTCCACTGGAGAAGTTTCTCACCCGAGCACTAAAACTACAAGCAGCATGGATTATCAATCTAGCATCTAATGAAACTTTCTCTACCAAAAATACTTATTTTAGTGAAAGAGTTACTTTATTCTTTACCTACCAAGAGCAGAATTTTTTTATAACTCAAGCTATCTAGCTAGCTAGCTATGAGGTAAATGCATGATAATTATAATAGGCATGTTAACTAGTCGACCTGACGGCAGTGTGTTACCCACTAAATTTGTGCCAATGCCTACATTGGCCCTCAGTCATTTAAATAAATATAAAGACACTTCCGATCAAATGATTGATGAAATTAGACACATAATCCATGACAAAAGCAACCAAAATAAATCACTTACTTTTGGATGCATCATGCTTGGATCCCTAATACTAAGGCTTGTAAGACTATCAAACTATTGTTGTTGATTTTGCTTCAAAGGGGTGGACTCCTGATTTTCCACGTCTTCTGTATGAGCAGCTTTAGGGGGATCTTTCCTCATTAATGTTTTAGCATACAGAGATCCAAATACAACAGCCTGAAAAATATTACCAAAATTCACTGTCCCCATTACTATTTTCTTATTGCAATGAAAAATATTTATTAACAGGCTTACAGCTCCAATGCCCTGCTCCCAGGTAAGGGGATGTGCAAACCACAAACATGACAGTAAGATGCTCACAAGCTACATTGGGACTTAAGCGACGTCAGTCTGCTTGAAATCAAGAATAGCTAAAGGAGCTATATATGATTGGGAATTTTTACCTGTCTAGTTGTCATTATAGTTGCAAATGTAAGAGCCCCAAATGTTCTTATTGTATATGAAATAAAAAATTGACTAGCTGTTGCTACCTGCAGGATCAACATTTACAAGGATCACTTTAGAAAAAACTCTATGCATCAAGTAGCAAAAACACTTCAGAACCAATGCCAGAAGATGAAAGGCAATCGTGCAACTTACAGTAGAGAGCAACGCGATATCGAATAAACAATCATTATGGCGAACGACAAAATCTATTGCTAGGACAAGATTTCCCTGCAGTATTAGACCTGTGAAGGATTTTGCACATCATCAACGAGTTCAGGTCAAATAAGAAAAAAAGACGAAAGGAAGGGAAATTTAAAAACAAACATTAAAAAAAGTGCATGCCACAGGGAACTACTGAATAGACGAAAGGAAGGGAAACTTAAAAACAAACATTAAAAAAGTGCATGCCACAGTGAACTACTGAATAGACGAAAGGAAGGGAAACTTAAAAACAAACATTAAAAAAAGTGCATGCCACAGTGAACTACTGAATAGACGAAAGGAAGGGAAACTTAAAAACAAACGTTAAAACAACTGCATGCCACAGTGAACAACTGAATAGACGAAAGGAAGAGAAACTTAAAAACTAACATGTACATGCCACAGTGAACTACTGAGTAGTAGAAAGGAAGGGAAACTTAAAAACTAACATTAAAAAAAGTACATGCCACAGTGAACTGCTGAATAGTAGACATAGGCTCAGACAACCAATGTTCAATTGCATACAAAACTCATTTACTGGTTGTTTTCAGCACAGTGAATGAGTGAAATTAATATACTTCAACCTTCTGAAAATGATCCACCACCCCATTTGTATGATTAGTATTTTACTTGGCAATTGCTATCTGAGAAGTTTAACAGTATTGTATATCAGGATTACCAGTCAAGCTAAGGATGCAAGAACAAGTGGTTGTATAGAATATTTGGTTGTGTATATCCATGTCATAGCCTTTAAATAGCTTGTCCTGGAATGTGCTAGTAAATCCGTCAAACCTGATAGTCATGCCAAAAATATTAAAGGAGAAACCCCATTTGAAATTGTCATATCATATTATCATTTCTTCCAAAGAAGTGAATTTAATTGCATCTCACATTGCAAAAAATATGAACGCATAAACATTGAATAACATACTATATATCTTGAACTCACAGGCAAACGAAGCACATACCCGAGATAACCAATCATAAGTGACACCCCAAACGGTGTTTTCTCTTCCTTTATTGTATGGGCTGATTTCATATCCTGACTACATTTATCAAAGAAAAAGAAAAACTTGAATAAATCTGTATCATATAGGTATCATCTTGCAACAATAATATAATAGAGCAAAAATAATCAGTTGATCCATTACGATTTCTGACTCAATGTGTGCGACCAAAGACCCCTCGATTGTGCTTTTTATCTCTAGTGTCAACATATACCAATACTTGCACATGGCAGTAAACTCAATATACAGATCACATAATCTAAGAAGCCTGGACAAATACTACATTTTACAGCATCTTACTGACTTATTGCAATTCACATTTTGTGAGCTGTTAATAGCTGACAAAGACAAACAATCAAAAAGGTTTTGATTGCTATCATTTTTGAGCTACTTAAGAAAATAAGAGATTATTTGTGATTACCGGGTACAAGATAAATATTGAACATCCTACAGTCACCAGAAAAGCAAACATATAGTCGCGCCCCTTGTAAGTCTTTTGCATGATCAATGTGCCCCAAACCTACATAAATAGTAGAAACGAAAACTAGAAATGGTCAACTGCTTGGCTGAAGCCTGCAATTCAGTGTCAAATCATAGGGCTGTAAAAAATATTCAAATAAAACATTGCAACCTTACCATCACTGGGATCATTTTGGCACATTTCGCAAGAGTTTGAACTGGAAAACTGACGTACTTCAAAGCCTGAACATAAAATTGTATCCAAAGTCAGCAAACTATTATTTTAAAAAATCCAATAAAAAATAGAACGCATCATACCTCATACTGGCAAGTGGTTGTTAGTATGTTTGACACAGATATCAAGCAGTACTTATATACAGGCGCAACTGGATCAAGCGCTTTTTTACTTGCCTACATGAAACAATTTTTCATTATAGGCATGAAATGCAGTCCATCACCTTTTACACAGTAGTAGCAATTATCCAGATCATTATGCTTACTATTAAAGTCAAGGCAGAAACAACAGACGTGGTGATACGGTTGCAGAACACAAGAAACAACGAATATTTGAAATATTCCTTACTACTTCCGTAAGGAACTCTCATCAATTTCTCCTGCAACACACAAGCTTCAAATTCACAAGTACAATTCAAATCATCAATTCGAAATAAAACCAATAAAAAAATCAGAACCTGTAAAACGCCATAGATTACAAGAGTAGTCATGATTCCAGCAACTGCAAACACTCCTTTCCATACCTTACCGTCTCTCCAATTTAAAACTTGTTGTTGCGAGTCTGACATCGCTTCGTCCGTCGAACCCTAGACACCACCTTACGGCCACAGCCACAACCACAACTACATGAGAATAAATTAAAAATGGAGCACGGGAAAAGTAAGGGCGGTGCGCGCGCGGGATAACCTACCGAATTTGGAGAGAGCGGGAACGAGAGAGATGTGAGTGTAAGCGGAAGCTCCTCGGAATTGACAGATCGATCGGCGATTAATTTATAATAAAATGTGAAAGAGCGGAGAGGTGGTGGGCGCGTCTTCGTACGTTCGTGCCGTTGACGGTCTACGATCCGATTCGGTAATCGTAATTTTGCTGCGTCATCTCGATCAGCGCTCGCTCCGATCAACGCTTTTTTTTCGCTTTCCAACGATTAATTATTTTAATAAATATTTATTTTCCTATTTGAGACCCGATTCCGAATAATATTAATGTGATCAAGCTGCGTTGTCATCCCATCTGATGGGCTATCAGATAATCAGAGTTTTGGATGGCCCAATCGAGATGTTTCACAGTTTAGCAACCAAATACGACGCCGTTTTGGTGTAAAGCAATACAAAAAAGCGGCGATTTGTAACTACGGATTCGAAACCCTAAATTTTGGAGAAGGATCGAGTTGACATTTATCGAAGCAGAGGAGGATGTCGAGTGCGTTGGACATGTCGTTGGACGATATCATCAAAAGCAACAAAAAGTCAAGATCTGGTGGCGGCGCTGCTACGAGTCGAGGTCGTGGCAGAGGTCGTGGTGGAGCATTTGGGCTCGGTCCAGCTCGAGGGATTAAGAAGCGTGGTGTGAATCGTCCGGCGCCTTACCATGCAGCCAAGGTGAGCAGCTAGGGTTTTGGGCTCTGCGATTTGGGATTTATGCGGATTCAGAGTCTGAAAATTATCTTCTGTTGGAGTTTTGTTCCTTGTCTTTGTTTGGTTTCTGATTGAGAATTTGAACGGGGCAGGCGGTTGGGTGGCAGCATATGGTTGTTGATCAGGCTGTGGGTGCACAAGCTGGAAGGGTTTCTTCTCTTGAGACAGGGACTAAGCTATACATATCGAATCTGGATTTTGGTGTTTCTAATGATGATATCAAGGTATTTCATTGGCTTTCATGATATTTTGGATTTGTATTTGGTTCTTTATCTTTAGGAGTAGGATTTTGAAGCCTTACATCTTGTTTCAATACTTCGTGTAAGCTAGTAGGGCATTATGTTCTCTAGTATTGGACTTGTAGGTTCAGTATAGGGTAATAACGTGATTTTTTGTTTGAGTGTCATTGCTTATGGTTCTATTTCAATATGTTCTTTAATAGTCTGATGAATATCTTTTACTTATTGAAATTATCATTATGTATTTATGCATTGAGTTTTCTGTTTTGTGCCGTCTAAGCGTCTAATACTCTTCGTATGTTTTCTTAAACTAATTTCCCAATATTGAACTGATACAGGAACTGTTCTCAGAGGTTGGTGATCTGAAGAAGTATAGTATTCACTATGATAGGAGTGGAAGATCTAAAGTGAGTACAAACGTGTTCCAAAATGATAATTTTCCACCACTCTTTTACATTATCCGGTTGTACTTAACGTGAGTGTTTCGTAGGGAACTGCTGAAGTAGTATATTCTCGACAGTCAGATGCTGTTGCTGCTGTAAAGAGATACAACAATGTTCAGCTTGATGGGAAACCCATGAAGATAGAGATTGTGGGAATGAATGTCGCTGCTCCTGCACCAGCTTTGTCTAATGTCCCTCGTGGCAATGCATATGGGGCTCCAAGAGGGTATGAGTTATATCTTCTCTTTTAATGACCTTTAGTTTGTAGACGAGGGTGCATACTGTGTTACTAAACTAAACAACTACCCCGAATATCTTTAACTGCGTGAAGTTACTGCAGTTAAATTAATTTTTTCGAATTTCAACTTTTGGAAATCCCAGTGCACTTTTTTAAATGTAACTCAGAAACAAATCTTATGTGTTGAGGATTACCCTTTGCAGGAAATCCCTAAACCTGATAGATGAATTAGGTACTCAAAGGGTTGGAAGCAAGATTTACTGCCTGTTATAGTTTATAGAATAAATTTTTAGCAAGAAATGCATGTAATTGATTGAAGAATACCTTAAAACCTTACATTAGCTTTAGCACTTGTAGACCCTCATTTCTGTCCCGAGGAGTTATGACAGTTTTGGTTTTATGTGTACGTATTGGTGAAGGATCAGTGATGGATATATTTCTTTTTGAATTTTATACAGTGCATACATTTTTGTGATTTCTATAATCTATTGAAAATACCAATATGGTTGGTTGGTTGGTTGGTTGTCCATAATTCTGTTTGTTATTCGTGGTCCTTTTGTTGTAAAGGCGTGACCTTTTCTTTAGCAACTTTGTTTCTTATTTTGACATTTCTGATTAAATCTTTCTACTTGTTCAACAGAGGACTCAGGAGGGGGCCATTTGGCAGAATCCGAGGTGGTGGTGTTGTTGGTAGAGGACGTGGCCGCAGTGTTAGTGGTAGGGGCCGTGGTGGGCGGGGTAGAGGACGTGGGGAGAAGGTATCTGCTGAAGATCTTGATGCAGACTTGGAGAAGTATCATCAGGAATCTATGCAAATCAACTAAGGATGTTGGTTCATTCCAGCATTACCAAGGTTTCAGTATGTTCAACACTGGGTGCTTGCAAATACATCTCTCCTTGTTTTCTATCGCCTTCCTTTTGGCATACCTAGCATAAATTAGCAACTTTTACGGTTTGTGGAGCTTGCTTTCATCATCAGTTCATATTTGTACTTGGTATTGTATCTTCGATGGATAAAAGTTGATCCTGTTTTCCTTGATGAGATGCTGTGTCAAGCTCATGGCTGTAGCCAACTTGAGAGACTAGAATTGTGATGTCTTGTTTTGGGGAAACTGGCAGGGACTTTAAGTACTGCTCAGGAACTTCTGGAACTAGATTTCGGGATGCCAGTATGGTTTAAATATTCATCATGGTTGGCGACAAAAGAACAGTGATTGGAACTATGGATATGAATTGTGTTGGAGTTCCGAAGAGATGGTGGTTTTTCATGCTTGCTGGTGATTGTTTTTTGGAACACAGGATTTTATTATAATGCGGAGGTCTGTGTATTGGTTTTGTTCATGGGGTTCTCCAATATCTCTTGGCCATGATTTTTAGACTCAATAGCCTGTCCATTTGTTCTAATCAGACTCATAGCTCAACTCTGAATGTCATCGGGTGTGCCAGCAGCAGCAAGTGTTCTCTGTTCGAAGGTGGTACGATCGAAAGATGAGGTAGCGATGATGTTGCTACAACAGTTTTCTTAAGAATGCTGCAGATTCCCATAAGGTTCCCAAGCGTGATGTTCCATGCTCTTATGGGTAAATTATTAGTATTTAGTAGTAGCTCAAGTTATGTATAAGCATCATTAATGGCGAAGGAAGATCTATGTCTGAATTAGAGGAGAGGCTAGAAGAAGCCGAGATGCAGATTGTAAGGGAGCAGTGCGGAATGAGGATATGGATCCATCTAATAGTTCATTTATCACAGTTTGCAGACCTGGAGGGCCACCAATCTACCATCATCTATTTCATTCAACAAATATGAAGTGTAGTAAAGCAAAATGAAGCTAGATCATTAGTCTTCATACCCCAAATGTCAAGCTTCAGCCATAATAGTGATGGGTAATCTACCAGTATACTGGGCTACACAAAATGAATAGCAATAGCTAACCAATGAAGAAGAATCTAATTTCCCTTGTGATAAAGAAGGCTTGTGATTCTCAAGGCGAGAGTATAAACAGCAGGCTTTTAAAAACAGTAGTGAGCTGTAGAAGCAGTCCAGGTTTAAAGCCAAGCTGTGTTTGTAAAGAAATGTAGTTTTGGAGTCCAGCTCATAAAGCCTCAACTCAAATGATCATGCACAAAGCCAGTACTTCACCTTTAATGTCACCCATCAACTCTCTCTAGGACCACATATACTCTTAGATTGTGATGTTTCAGCTTGTTGTAACATGCAAGCACTTAGTTCTGCCAAACAAGGGCATCAAGTAAAGCAGGTAGGGCATCAAATGTCCACTTTTTTCACTAATCTTGACCTTCACCTTTAAATTCTCTATACCTGTCACCTGTGTTGCTCTTTTTGTCTTGACAGTCCCCACCATATCTCACAATTCCTGAATTTCTCACAATTGAGCCTTGGTTTAAGGCTTAGTCACAAGAGGTTCTCTGTTGACTTTTTCTTTAGAAGTCTCCCCAATCTCCTTCAATTCCCTCTACTATCTCAATCTAATTATCGGTCTCAGAATCCTTGATATCTACAGTCTCCGTATTTGTCATATCACTTGCGTGATAAATCACAATTTAACCAACGTTCAGAGCTACACAACTGATTAAAGATGGCAGATGCAGAGGACATTCAGCCACTTGTCTGCGACAATGGAAAAGATATGGCAGTCTGGCAGATGCTGAGTGTTTTAGATGCCCAGTTCTCTTCCAGCCATCCATGATTGAAATGGAAGCTGCAGGAATCCATGAAACTACATACAACTTGATCATGAAGGGCAATGTAGATATCAGAAGGGACTTGTATGGAAACATGTCCTCAGTGGCAGGACAACCATGCCTCCCGGTATGCCATACAGGATGCGCAAGGAAATCACAGCTTTCCATCAGCTTACGTATATCTGACGATGTCTCTTTGCCATAACTAACCTTATTTTTTCTTTCCTAAAAGGCTAAAACATGTAAAGCCAGAACTGAACTGAAACTTACAATGAGAAGTAAAGGTTTCCACTGATATATGGCAGTCTCTTGACAGGTCAACCATCTCAGAATTTAGATCACTGATTCTGATAAGCAGTATAAATAGATGCCAAACAAACTTCAGCTCCTCATCATGTATTGATATAGAACCTGACCCCAGTTCGAACAAAAATGGCTAGTTCCTCCTCCCACTTGAAGGGTGCATAATTATTCCAACTGAGCTCCTGGTTGGCTTCAATAGGTAGCAACTGACACACAAACCAAAATTGTAAGCACAGACATTTATAAACAACTAGTTCAATAGCAGCCTCAATGCAGCAAACTTACTTACCACCTTTGTCGATTAAACAAAAAGAGAGCAAGCATATTTGGCAAAATACCATAACAGAGAAGAATTGGATCAGCATCAGCAGCAAATGATAGAAGGAATCAAAGTCTATATTTGCTTAAACAGTTAGTAGTACAGCATAGAGCAATGCTTAAGCTAGAGAAGACTGAAATCAATAACTTATTTCAGAATCTACATAGATAATGCCTGCAGCGGCAGCTATTGCTTTGCAGGTCGATCCAACTTAGTTTACACCCACCCTCTCAAGTCTCATCCAAAAAAATCAATTGGAATTTCATACTGTATCAGATCAGAAGCTTCCAGAATCTCATATCTCATGTCACAATTCAATCAAAAACAACATTACCACCACCAGCCACATCAAGCTTCTTCTTGTATTTCTAACTGTCATTGTTACAGCATCACTAGACCCCAACTGAGAGACAGGCGAAGATGCAGTCGTCGTCCATTCACGAATATCTCCCTCCAATAGAAGCTGTTCAACTTCACTACTAACAGGCAAACTATCCTTGCTAAATATCTCATCAGGCAACAAGACTTTCGAAACTCCAAATATAGCAACTGGATTCTGATCAAACACAGTCCTGCTAACTATAGCCTGCACAATGCCTGTATTAATAGCCACAGATCCATTAATCTTCGCAATGTTAAGAGTAAAAGTCCCCGCGCCAGAATGCTCAGTCGCCAAAGTCGGTTGAACTGGATTGACAATAGATTGCAGCGTTCCTAGCGGGTAGTATGAATGTAAAGCATGATATCTAAGAACCATAGCTTTCTGATCAGCTGGAAGATTCTGGAATTTAGACGATTGAGATAGTGTAGCGAAAGCTGAATCAGTAGGAATGAACAATGAGATACCGGCGCCTCGCTCGTCCTGTTCGAACTCCTCAGCGACGCCGGACGCGGAGAGGATCGAAGCAGCGACGTTGAAATCATGAGCCTGGATGAGAGTGTCGGTGATGTTGAGTCCGAGCGGCTTGGACTGAGTCTGTGAAGTGAGGCCGAGTCCGGTTGGGAGGAGGACAGCGTTGATTGAGAGGAGTGTGAGATTGTACGGAATGGATTGGACGACGGTGAGGATCGTAGCGTTGGAAGGTGAGTAGGAGGACGAAGGAGTCTGGACGGAAACGACGTCGTTTAACGGATCGCGTGTGATGTTAACAGATCCGAAGTCGTTAGCGGCGCGGCCGGTGGTTTGGAAGAGTGTAGTGACGAGTTTACCGGAGGTGGAGATGGAGATGATTTGTGGCCAGGTGAGGAGTTCAAGGAGGATGTGGTAACGGAGGATGTCGGAGAGGGAGGTAGGGTCGGATGGGAGGTTGGTGCGGCGGAGAGCGTCGTTTGGGAGTGCGAGGATTGTGATGGAGGAGCGAGATGAGAGATCGGATGGAATTGAGGTGGTGGAGAGGAGAGTGGCGAAGTCGGAGAGATCTGGATGGCGGGAGAGGATCGGTAAGATGTCGATTGCGGCGGTGGTGTAAGGTTGAAGAATGAAGAGGACGGAGAATACAATGACGACGACGGAGGAGGGTGAGGGCATTTTGGTAATATGTGAGGAGAGAGCGTCCGTCTGTGTGAGACTGGAGATATGGAAAGCGAAAGGGAGGAAGGGGTTTGGAGTTGGACGTCAGATTCGGGCTACGACATGTGCGATGATGCTTTGAGTGGTAGTGAGATTAGATACGCTAATTGAATCTGTATGTACTTGTTTTTTTCGACATTAATTGATGAGATGAGATTAAGAAAAATGTGATTTTGTTGGGTGGGGTGATAAATGTGCAAGGGTCGTATTCCTTCCTATTTCCTAAGCTAATGAATTAATTTATCCACCAATTACATCAATTTAGCATGTTGATAGGGCTCGGCGCGACTGACGGAAGGATGGATTGCCAGCTCATAACTATTTTGGGGCCTTATTCCGTATCACGGAGCTGATTTAGTGTGTTCGGCCCAGCCCAAATGTAAACCCATTAATTAGATTTAATGTCAGTAGATTAAAATCATGAGAAATAAAAAATTGGTGTCATCTTAATTGTTATTTTAAATTAATCTTTGTCGCTTGAAACTAACTTAATTTGGAATGAATTAATAATAATTTCTATAAATTAAAGATACAAATAAATGAATAATGTCTTCGTTGAGTTTTAGAGAGTAATATAAATTTTGTGAGACATAATAACGTAATTTTGGTCGTTGATGGACAGTTGGATTTGCAAAAAATACGAACAGTTGGTAATTGACGATTCCCAATACCACCGTTGGATAGATAAAAATCAACAGTTTAGATTATATCTTTCTGGGTTTGGTTCCGGTACAAACCACATTTAAAATAAAAACTTAGAACCAATATAAACCACACGATCAAACAATTAAATGGATGTGATTAACGACATTATTAATATGGTAATTACTATCATCAATCAATATGAGGGGCACACTTGTCAATTCAATTTTTATAATTGATAATTAATGATTTTTTGAAAGTGTATTAATATATTTTTATAAAAAAGTGCATTACAATATTTTTGTAAAAGTGAATTAAAATATTTTTTAAAAGTGCATTACAATATTTAAAAAAGTGCATTACAATATTTAAAAAAGTGCATTACAATATTTTAAAAAAGTGCATTAAAATCTTTTTTAAAAAGTGCATTATAATCCGCATATTAAAAAAACTATTACAATTATTTAAATTTTGATGCATTTTTGAAAAAAATTGATGCACTTTTAAAGTATTTAATGATGCACTTTTTATATTCACTAATTTAAAATTTTAAAATAAATTATATAAACTAAATTTTTTATGCAATTTAAAATAATCCATTTATTAACTATATTGATCTGAAATGACAAGTGTGCCCTTTCATCACTTAAAATAATTAATATTTGATTAATGGGGTCATCAATCCAAACCATTTAATTCCTACATCTTAAGGCTCACATTAGTTCTAAAATTTCATTTTAAAATAGGTTCTCATTTGAATCTTTCCCATATCTTTCTATCTTACTAAAAGATACATATACTCATATAACCATTTCACATGTCTTCTATGTTACATAGATCGGTTTGTCCTAAAGTACTCATAAAAATTATTTCATAACAGAACTTGCTTAAGTTACTGATTAAAAGTAAACAGTAACTTTTTTCTTTTCAATTTTTTAAAAAAAATTCCACGCGCATTTTTGTTTAGTCAAATAGTCTAGTCCAGTCATCACAAATCAACTCCCCGTGACTGGAATGCGGTGCCAAAATCCGAAAGTGGGAGGAAAAGACATAAAAGTCAACATAATGCGAAAGGAAGCATCTCAAACAAGCTTAATTCCAACCTCAACCGTCAACTATCCCTCATTTCAAGTCCTAATAAATACCCACTGAACATGTCATTCAACAACGCATCAGCATCTCTCTCTTGTCTTCATAGTCTCCAATTTCATTCGAAAGAAAGTTGATTTACATTTACAAATACCATCTCCTTTAATGGCCAAGTATATTGAGCTGTTGGATGCCGGAGTCAGAATCGCAGCTCGATTCCACGCTCACTGCCCACACACCGCCAGACTATATTATCATCCCCCATCCGAGGATCACCATCAACAACAATCCCACTCTCTTAAATCATCTCATCATGAAAGCACTGGCAATCAGATGGCAGATGCTGGCCTGGAAGCTAATTGGGGAGATCTAGTTTATGTTGTTTTGTAAAACTAGATGGCAATTCTATTTTTGGTGCACAATTCATTCATTGATTACAGATAAACAATTTGTTTAAACATTGAGATTTTAATGAGATCACTCTTACCAATTTTATGTACTTTCTATCATTTTGTAACACACCAAATCCAGTCGATCTTATGCAAGAAATCATTTGAAGTCTGTACTATACTACTAAATGTTTACACCAAGAGTTTTCCTGAATCCCACTAAATGTTTACACCAAGAGTTTTCCTGAATCCCAAGGAAAATTGCAAGTACGAGGCCTACTTGAACTCAAGAGAACATACTCGAGATAACATATTTGCAGTTGCCTATTTTTATAAACTTGACTGACTAATAAGTGTTTCAGTACTGCTGAGCAAGAGACAACGTTTCACAAGATATATACTTTTCACTAATATACTATTTAGTGGAACTGAACTTAACCCTACAAACTTGAGTACCGTCTGCAATTCTGAATTAAGCCACATATATGACTGGATAACCATATTGAGTATATATACGATATATAGTCCAAAGCTTTGTGCTAAAAAAACTCATAGTTACCTCTAGATTTTAACTCCTCTACCCCAGCTGAATTTCACCAATGCTCCAGCAAGTTGACTAACTTCTTTGATTGTCACATTAACTGCACAATGCAAAGAAACCTCTCTGATGTCAGAATACCTAAACCTAATATAAGACTGTAAGCAGTCACAGGTTTTCAATAGTTTGAGAAAATATTTAGAGTAACTGAATCAGTTGATTCTATGTTGTGTACGAGTGAAATAAATGTATTCATTCTGTAAGAACGAAATCCGAGACTACCTTGTAAATATATGGATCTGAACGTCCTCCAGCACCCGAGCGTCCAATCTCTTCTCGCTTCAGCAATCTGCAGAGGTGTACATACACTTCATTAATTTCAGTACTCTGTTGACAATTTTATATAAGGTTTTTTAACCTACCAATGTTTATATTCTCAAATGATGCACGATAAAAACAAGATATATAAGAAGAAAATGCTTACATTCTGAGAGCCTTGCTGGTGTCAGGGGTGTCACCAAGAACTTGGCGAATTTTTACTTCAGAGGCACATCCTCCAGATTTCAGAAATTTTAAGATAGCTTCAGCACGGCGCCACAAGTGCCCAGAATTGACTTCCTTTTTCTTATTTATCGTGATCTCCTCATAGCACTGTTCACTGGATATAGACAAGCACGAAGTCTCTGACATGGCCTCCTTAACTGATTCTGAAGAAGCCGTGACTGCCTTAGCCATATCTGATGAGTCATTATGTTCTATTTTGCAAACTAAGTACCTCTTACTCCGGTTTCTTCGTGCAACCTACGAATATGACATCAGAAAGTGAAATAGATATTAGCTCAAATATGTAACAGGGACAAGCTGGTAATGATATTAAACAAAACAAGAGATACATCCGCAGGCATTCACTGGAACCGAAGAAAAATAAGCTTCATTAGACTAGCAGTAAATAAGTCATACTCCTACTCTACAACCAAATGCAGCCATAAAAAATCCTCAAGTTGAATACAATTCTACAATGAAACTGAATCTGGAATCAAACAAGAAATAGTTAGTGTTCAGTTTGAAATGAAACCACATCAGAGAGAGAGCTAATGAGTGTCAAACCAGATATGAACCCTAAAAGTGAAACTCAAAATCAGGCATTCAAATTGAACACCAAACTCCAACAAAATCATATCTCAAGAAGCTACTGAGCACTTACATAAAGCCTCATCTCACGGTAACGAGCAACAATCCCTTTACTACTGTCAAACTGTCGGCGATCGATCTCCTCCGCAGAGCCGTCCGCAGTGATCACAGACGATGTCGATGAAGATGAATGACTGGTGACCAAACTGTCTTCGGCACCACAATGACCGCGCTTAGCTCCGATCATCCGTGGCTTGGCTTCCGCGACGTCGAATCTGAAACGAAAATATACATAATGAGTCGACCGGATAATCGAAGCAAATTTAGATTAGAATCTGAAACGAATAGCCGCAGAGTGTCGTTTGGTTAATCTGCTGACCGGCACGGTGATGAGAGAAGGAGCAGAGATGAAGCGGCGAGGTGCTCGGAAGCGGAGGGGAAGTGATCCATTTTAGCGCCTTTCTCTGGAAATTTGAATAGCAGCTTTCTTTAGCAGTCACACTTTCTGGTATTTATAGGGGAGTGTGGTTCAAACTCAACAAAGGGATTTGCTGTGAAAATGGAGTCATTGAGAATTGAGATATCTTCGAGAAATTCAAAATGCATTGATTTTACGAGAAAAAATGAGACTTTGAAAATGTCTAAGGCATAGTCTGCAGTGATTTAGATGCTACAATAAGAAGTATTTCTTCAAAATTTACACATCATACATAATCCTAACAATGGCACAAAGCTTCCGTGCAAGTAAGCCAGCGAGAGTTCAATGCCCTAAGTTGAGGCTGCTTTCTCATTCCATTGTAGCGTCAGAAATGCCCCAAGCTGTATACAACGATCCATGAAAGCTGTGATAACATAGAGAGGTAATTAGTTAGTATTGCAGCAACAACGAGCGTGAAGAACTCGACGATGGTTGTTATTCTTGTAATTCTAGAGTGCATGCAATAAGACTAGAAAAGTGCATACCAGAAAAAGAGTAAATGAAGCAAAAAGCCCCTCCATAAGAAGGGTTCCATGGCCACCAAAATCTTCTTCGTCAACTTTCAGAATCAGTGAATAGTAGCCATAAACAATGGCGGAAGATATAGCCAAAAACCTGCCCAAAACATTGAATTAGGCACTATAATTTCCCTCGAGGCAATATGACTCTCATCCAAACTAGCCTAAAAATCTCAAAACTGTATCACCCATCTAAAATCAGATATGCAAAGCGCACACACATACACCATTCCTGTAACAAAATACCTCAACCAGGAGCTTGTACTAAGTTAGGAACAAATTAATGGAAGATCGCAAAAATCATCTGGTTTATGAGTCAACCATATACAGCCCATCGATGACAATATATAAATACTTACATGAGAATCCATACACCTCCAACCAAAGGAATTGCGCCACATATTAGACCACATAAAACAGCTACAACTTGCCGAATCCAATGCAATGTATCTCCTAATTGATCCTGCAAATAACCAAAGCAGAATTTAGCCTAAAACAGTTACAACATATATCAATCATTGCAAAATCTACTACTTAAAAAGAACGCAACTAATATAAAAAGAATGCCGTAAAAGCACCTTGTCCCAAGAAGCTTCAGAATCAAACAACTGTGCGAAATTGAAGGGTGCATGAGGAGCACTCTGTTCCACTTTGCTCGTCGACTTCCTCTCTTTCATGACTCCCTAACAAAAAATCACAGTAGAATTTTCCTTTTGAGACGTCGAGGGATTTGTGACGTTAAATTAATCGGCGGTGCTTCCGGAGTGGTGCTTCGCTGTAGATCCGATCTGATCCTCGCTGCGTCTGCGAGTAATTAATAATCAAAAAGGATCTACTCCGAGTCCGAATTGGGATTGGAATCGGAATGGAGCCCTGAGAAAGTAGGCAGTAGTTATTGGGCCTCGGCCCAATTGTACCAAAAACACGTGTCGTCGATCCAGTGGCTGCAGTGACGACGCCGAGTAGAGAAAAGTACTAAAAGAACAAAAAAGGTCACGCGGTCCGGTCAGCCGCCAACTAATTCCACCTCGTCCGATTCTCTGACCCGACTCGCTCTAGACGCTTCTGTCACTTTTTTGTATATAAAAATCACAACTTTGAAATTATTAATATTCCAATTTCCATCTCCCCCAGCGCCACCTTTATTCCTCTGTTTAGCTTCAATTTGGCTGACTTGATTTTTCATTTGCTTCAATGGGTAGTCCTAAGAAGAAGGATGAAGCTGGTAAAAGCTTGTTTGGAGTCATGTCATCTGGGTTCGCTATGTTTGGTAAAGCTATGCACAGATCGGTCAACGGGTATGCTTCTTTTATCCTTCTACTTATAAAATTTCCATCTTTTTGTATTCCAGATTTTAATGAATTTCAGTATATGAAAGTATAGCTATGCATCACTAGGGGATCACAACTCATAGATGATTGATTTTGTGTGTTTAGGATGCTTGGGTATGAGGGTGTGGAGGTCATAAATCCAGATGGAGGTAAAGAGGATGCTGAAGAGGAAGCTGCTAGAGGTAGATGGAAGCAGGAGGTGAGCTTAATTTCTCCCCACTTTTCCGGTTATATTTTTCTAGTTGAATTTTCCAAGTTAAACTTATGTAGTTATGTTATGTTCATAGTTTACTTAAAGTTCAAAGTTTTCTGTTTAAAAGTTATGGTGTAAATTTATGGATCTGCTCTCTTTTCTTTGCTTTGGTGGAGAAAGGTGTGAATTTTTCGCAAAAATTTGGTCACCCCTAAGCTGCTACGCACATGCTTTTCTTAATTGAAATTAAATGAATGGCGTGGTTAGGTTTGCCATATGACTCCTCTTGGTATCACTCTTTACATGGCCACGCTCACAATTTTTGTTGCTGTGACACTGCTTCTGGTGTCTCTCTTACTTGACATTTATCTGTGTAATTAGTTATATTCTGTGTAAGATATGTAATACACAATCTAACTAATTTAATAGTCTCATTGATATTGGGCTTCCCCCCTTTTGTTTGAAATGGGCACACAATGGCTTAATTGAGCAGCTATTAGTATAGCTCAAATACTTCCTGAGATATGGGTGATCTTAGCCATTCTTAATTGCAGGATCGAGACGGTTATTGGAAGATGATGCAAAAGTATATCGGTGCGGATATCACATCAATGGTGACATTGCCTGTAATTATTTTTGAGCCAATGACAATGCTTCAGAAAATGGCTGAGGTGAGTCCTTTACAGGTTTGCAATATCAGAGTAAGACCGCTACTGCTATCATTTTTAGACTTTAATACTGATTTTCTCATTTTAGCTGATGGAATATTCCTACCTACTGGATCAAGCAGACGAGTGTGAGGATCCTTACATGAGACTAGTGTATGCCAGTAAGTATATTCTTGTCATTCTCTCATTTGAACACGGCATTCCTATTTCACACTGAAGCAGAATGATTGATACACTTAAATTTGGTTGCAGCTTCATGGGCCATATCTGTGTACTATGCTTACCAACGCACATGGAAGCCTTTTAATCCCATTTTAGGGGAAACTTACGAAATGACAAATTATGGTGGCATTACATTTCTCGCAGAGCAGGTCAGCAACTAAGAACTAAAAAATTATTTTTTCAAATTTGAAAAATAGTTTGCAGAAGCTAATAAATCTACTATTTATCTCAGGTCAGCCATCATCCTCCGATGAGCGCCGGGCATGCAGAAAATGAGCACTTTACTTATGATGTGACATCTAAGCTGAAGACGAAATTTCTGGGGAATTCTGTTGATGTTTATCCAGTAGGAAGGTGAGCATTTTAGTTTCTGTTTTCATACTTGCATTAAATATGCAAAGGCACAGGCAATTTTTACTCCTTCAGTCCTACTGTATTATTTTCAATGATACAATAACACCTTCTATGTGATTATGTAGAACGCGTGTGACTCTGAAAAGGGATGGCGTGGTCTTAGATCTTGTTCCACCGCCTACAAAAGTAAATAATCTTATTTTTGGGCGGACTTGGGTTGATTCTCCAGGGGAGATGATCATGACAAACTTGACCACTGGTGACAAAGCGGTTCTGTACTTTCAACCCTGTGGCTGGTTTGGGTATACATGCTTATTCATCTTCTCATAAACCTTTTGTCATTTATATATCCATAGTAATTCAACTCGGTTGAAGTTGTATTGTTTTTTGAAATCGCCATATAGCAAAATGCTGTATGAAACATGAGCTGCATCTATTTTGACACTTCATTCATGATTCCAAAACCTTGATCATGTTATGAACATGAAAAAAGCCGGGAGCTGGCATTAGTTATATTACTTATGGATGACAATCATTGTTTTTCAGGGCCGGGCGTTATGAAGTGGATGGATATGTCTATAATGCTGCTGAGGAGCCAAAAATATTAATGACAGGGAAATGGAATAAGTCGATGAGTTGCCAACCTTGTGATCTGGAAGGGGAACCTCTTCCCGGCTCTGAAATGAAAGAGGTAGGGACTCATTTGATTTTGCTTTTATAATTCCGGATCTTGATATTATAATTTGTTGTATCGCCGGCTAATCTTGTTTTAATTTCTTGATCACTCAGGTCTGGCGACTAGCTGATATTCCCAAAAATGACAAATTTCAGTACACACATTTTGCACATAAGATAAACAGTTTTGACACAGCTCCAAAGAAGTTGCTGGCTTCTGACTCTCGGCTGCGTCCTGATAGATATGCTCTTGAAATGGGTGACATGTCAAAGGCAGGAGCTGAAAAGAGCAGGTATTTGTAGCAAATGAGTTACTTCATACTCGGCATTGTAATCAAATATATAAGTGTTACCTGGTTCATGATCTCTCATTTTCTTCCTTGTAAAATCACAGTTTGGAAGAGAAGCAGAGGATAGAAAAGAAAGGGAGGGAGTCAAAGGGTGATAAATTTGCTCCAAGGTGGTTCGATTTAACAGAGGAAGTGTCACCTACACCATGGGGCAACTTAGAGCTTTACCAGTACAATGGCAAGTACTCAGAACATCGTGCCACGGCAGACAGTTCTTCAGGCACATATGACCAAGAGAATGCCAAGTTAATACCATTTAACCCGTGGCAGTTTGATAACTTGTCTGTCTAGTAAAGTCTGTGCAAGTTCAGTTGATGTCCATTTGATCAGCAGGTTATGAAGTTCTGTAAAACATGATGTCCATTGATGCATACTTGCAAAATCTACCAACGTATTCTAAGTATGCATTTTTCAATGAAATTGTTCTTATCTGAGTTGATTCCTCTGCTGATTGGCAGACTGTGAAGTAATATTTGCAGCAATGGATTTGATTCCGCAAATGCAAAAAGATACACTAGTTACAAATGATCGAATGAGCATCCTCCCAGTAGAGCTTAGTTTGTAGGCAAGCACTTTTTATTGACGGTTGAAATTAGAGATTTTGAGACTTGACACTGGAGAGCCTGAAATATTGCCTAATAGACTTGCACAGAATCCCCGAATTGTGTAAATGATATATTTACATTAGTATGGAACCCACCCGATTGCTCTAATATTGATCAACTATACAGATGTCCAAACATTTCTTAAACCATGTCTGCTGCATCTGCAGTGCTACCTCTGCCTTCTTGCCATCCTGAACTCACCTTAAACTTACAGACGGGACACGTGCCTTGCTGCCTCAGCCATGGGTCGATGCAATTCACATGAAACTGCAGATGGATAGTAATAAGATTATTGAAGCTACAATGATATCGAAAACCTAAATATCATAAATATGTTTTACCTGGTGTAAACATGGCAAGGTTCGGACGAGCTCTCCTTGGTTTACCTGCTCCAAGCATACAGTGCAAGTCAGTTCATCACAGGCAGACTTCGTGTTGTTGTTTGACATCTCAGCATCTTGTTTACCCTGTATGCCAAATAATAAACATGTCAGAAACCTTCATCTCCCTTTCATAAATATAATACTCATGCTGTAACATACAATACAAGGCTAGTCATACCTCAACGGATATTGAGGAAGAACCCTGCAGTTGCATCTGTGTCTCACTGCATCATAGATTAAACATATATTAAGATGATCCAGATAAAAATTAGTATATTTCCATCTAATCATATAGTCTGGAACCAAATAAACTTACAGGAAACCAGTTCATTAACTAAAAGCTGCCAGAAGGTTCACAAATTTGATAAAACACAATTCATTAACTACACAACTAAAATCCAGTCAGGGGCCAACATCATATATCTTCAAAAATTAAGTTGTTCACAGCCTATTGTTCTTGATAATATTAACAAAATAAGCTATGGAAAACACTAAATTCAGAGACAAATAATTAAAATTTTAATAACCATATAAATGTACTCATGCTTCAATCACACTGGACCACTGACATAAAAGTGAGCCAGGCATCAACAATAACAAGTTAATAGCCATAACAGTATACCTCCTTGATCCAGGTATCTTATAGTTGTGAACTGGCAACGCATTGATCTCTTCTTCACTCATCGAAGATGTTCCAGAAGCATTATCCGTATCCAAAGCTCTCAAAGTTTCGTAATCTGCAGGGAATGAACACCTAAAGTCAAATGGCTAAGAAAATAAACTCCCTGCAATATTATAGCACCTGCCATTCAACAACATTTACATTCCTACAGTTAAAAAAAGAAAAGCAAGGTCAGTCTGACCAAGAGAATCTCTAACTTACCCAAGTCATCAAATTCACGGTCAAGAAGTGCAAGCTGAAGTCTCAGTCCTTGCAATCGACCTCTTGTAGTAAAAGCAATCGCTGGTGGGATCTGAAAACGCAATTCAGTGTGACCTAGTAACCCACTAGCTGCTGCAGCATGAGCTCGAGCCTGTACTTGAAGTTGCTGACATGTCGCATACATCCTTAGGCTCGTTGCCATCAAAAATACACCAACAACTAGCCACATCTACATGAATTTATATCATGAAAACATAAGAATTAATGAACAACACCAACAATAATTTATAACTTGCTACAACAAATTTTGATTCCCATCAGAATCACGACTAGTAATAATTATAAAGTTTTTTTGATGAAAGCCGCATCATTATATACTACGTCGATGACATGCATTAAGCGCAAGATTGCGCAACTGTTGAGAAGTCCAAGAATACTAGGCTGGTTGTAGGAAACCTAAATATTCATCGGTCTTTATCACAAATTTGTATGCCTCATCTCAACAATTCTAAGCTTGGTGTTGAGGAACTATTTACCAATAATTAAAAGAAAACCCCAACATTCATAGTATCAATATCAAAAACAATGGGAAATAAGAATACACAGTTTACATAAAGTATGCATCTTTCTTCCCCTCATGTTTCCAAGAAAATAATATATTGACTCAGAAACAGAAATGAGCACTGTCGAATGTAATATGACCACAAACATTCATCATCATTCACAACATCATACCAGAAAGTTCGGAGACATCTGGCGAGAATTGAGGACAGTGAACAGCAAAAGAACTGTCAAACACAGAAAAAAATATCAGCAAATATTTCCTAGCTTTTTAAAAAAATATAGTAATTGGAAACAGTACCTGTAAGAAGAAATGCTAAGGAATTTGTGCTCACTGGCCGGGCAGCATGTATGCGCTGAAAGCATGTGAGAAAGTTATCAAGGATATTCATGTCGCAAAGGAAATAATGAAAAAAGTATGCAAAGTAGTGTTATTTCAAAAATGACGTTCAGTAATCATCAATTCAGGTTGATTAGTAGTAAATACCGACAATGCAATGGAAAAATAGAGCAGAAAAGTGAGCTAACCACAGCAGGTCGTTCCGGAACATAGCCAGGAAAGCCAGTTTCAATATCTGATCTACCACCGCGGAATACAAAACTCATTTTCCAGATCCAGCAGGAAGACTAGAACCTGTGTAATCATGAGATCGAAGACTGACAGTTAGCCCTAATTTATCTCAATCTGATAAGCATCAGCACAATCAACGATAACACGAAAAAGTAAATGGGAGTAAAGTAAAATCGAATAAAGAAACCCTAATTGGCAATTTAGGGGGAAAGTGAGGGACCTTAAAGAAGGGGAGCGAAGCGGGAGATACGTGCGGTCGTTGACGATGGATATGAGCGGAAGATCTGAGCAAGAGCGTGCGCGCGTGGGGCGGATCGATCGATGTCCCGTTAATGCTAGAGAGTAGACCTGCCATTTTTATACGCATCCATTTATCTGTCCATATAACATCCATTTAAATCAAGCCATTTACTATCCATTTAAACTAACGGATTCAATTGCACATATCTGTTTATTACCTGTTTAGCAAACAGATTACACGGATAAGCCCGAGCCCCGTTTATATCACGTTTAACTATCAAGTCAAATTTACACGTATCGAAATTTCAAGTGGAAGGGTCTCTTTGCCGCCGGTTGTCGACGCCTCCATCTGTGGTCTCCCAGCACCAGCACAACGCCGCGCGTCAACAGGTACGCAACATCAGCACAACGACGCCTACATCCATGGGATTTCAGGTTGTGAGGTTCATGTGATGAACCCTATAATTGATTGGGACGACCTTAATTTCGAATTGAACTAATTTGAGATTTTAGGGTTCATGTAAAAACCAGGAGAAGCTCAACCCTAAGTCCTCTTCTCTCCATCTCATCAACCGCTCCCTCCATTAAATCCTTCCCCAGGTAATATTTGATCTCTCCCGTAACCCCTCCTTTTATTTTCAATTTAAAGGTTTTGATGCTTATTGTGTGCTGATTTCTTCTTAATTTGTTAACCCTAGAAATACATGAGTCATTACTGTTGGGTATAAATCTCTACCATCTTATTGTGTTACTGTTGGTTCATTACTGTTGGAAATTTATACCCAACAGTGTTACCCCAGGTTTGCCTCTTCTTAATAGTTTATATATCAATATGACAACTCAAAATAGAAAGCCGACTACCAGCGCGCCTTCAGGACTGTCATTTGTTTCACTGTATCATTTGTTACAAATTATTATTGCTGTTTACAAATTATGTTTACCAGTGGATGGATTATTTTTAATGTTATGTTTAAAATCCTTATTTGAGGCATACGTGACTAGATGGTCGGCTGAAAGTAATTCAAGGACTCAAACGTATGAAGTTTGCGCAAATTCACAAGAAGATGATGCATTATTTGAGGTATCACTCAACACTTTTTTAATTTTGATCGTCTTTTTAAGTTTAAATGTCAACTGAGCACAAATTGTTTTCATGTTTCAATCGAATACTATTATTAAATACAATGAGTTGTGAGAACATCTTCCTACACATTGGTGTTGTTATTATGATCTATATTTGCAGGATTTTGATTCATCATGCATTGAAGGCATTAGTTGTGGTGTGAAAAATGAGTTGGCTACTTATTTGGATGATAAGAATTTGGAGAGAAAGATGGAACTGGATGTATTGGAGTGGTGGAAGAATGAGCAGTATAAATACCCTGTTCTCTCTCGTTTAGCAAGTGATATCTTGACAGTCCCTGTTTCAACGGTGGCATCAGAGTCCGCTTTCAGCATTGGGGGCAGAGTACTTGACCAATATAGAAGCTCATTACTTCCTGAAACGGTTGAAGCTTTATTGTGCACTAGGGATTGGCTATATCAAAAGAAATGTAAGGTTTTAAATTCGTTTACCATTTGGAGAGAAAGTAATAAAAAAAACTTCTCTAACTGAATTTTGGTATTTTTGTCAGGTGAAGACTCACTTGTCGACATCGAACTTGAAGATGTCTTGAATCTCAATGTCAACATTGATTAAAGGTTGCAATTCTATTTTTAATTCTTAGCAGTTTGATAATGTCTGATATCACACTTGTTGAGCATGCCTTTTATTTATTTAGGAAAGTTGCAATGATTCAAATTTTAGGTAAGGAAAATTAGTGTCTTGCATAGTGTATTTGTCATTAGGAATACTAATAACTGATAACTTCTTTGTCATTCATTGAGCTTCTTTCTTGTGTAGGTCACTGATACTGAAGTAAGCTCAAACTCACTCCTAGAGATGTATTTGGTTGTGGCTGCCAGTACTATTTCCTTATTAGTTTCAGCAAGTTTCAGCAATGTTGTTCTTATTCTGTACTTATTTTCATGCTTTCAAACTTCAAAGAAACCTTTTATTAAAGTTGAAAGTCTTCATCTGAACAAATGTATAAGAGCTGAAAGTCTTCAGAACAATACTATCTTCAAATCAGGAATGCCATTTGTTGCTTTCCACTTGAAAGTTTTCTGAAAAAAAGTACATGTTCAGTTAGTTTTCAAATATTTATGACTGTTGATGTTCAATAGATTAACGGGTATTATACGGGTAAATGGATATTAAAAGGGTAAAGGGATAGTAAATGGATAACGGATAAACGTATATTAAACGGATAAATGGATAAACGGATGTTAAACGGATTATCCATTTATCATCCATCCATTTATCACCCATCCATTTATAATCCGTTTATTAAATGGATTAAATGGATATTATCCGTTTATCATCCGCACAATTATTATCCGTACATTTACCATCCATTTATCCATTTTGCCACATCTACTAGAGAGATCGTTTTTCACGTATTGGTATTTAATTTTTGTAATAAAAAATCAACCGAGTAAATATTGGTTTCATTTTTGTTTCATAAAATGGAAAACTGTCTGAGCCCAGGTTCGAACTGGGGACCTTTAGTGTGTGAGACTAACGTGATAACCAACTACACCACCCAGACTTGTTGTCAGTCAAATGATAAATTATTATTATAATTTCTGATAGTTGGCGGAAGGATGGATTGCATGCCAGTTTGAAGTAAATGTTCTTCATGCCACTGGTTGTGTAATGCTGTTAGTGCGCAAGTAATGGTGGTATGTGAAGGTCTAGGGAGAGTTCATAACTTGCATATCGTTTCTTCCAACAATGGTGAAATCTAATAACTATTTATGTCTGAAGAGTTTGTGCGAGATACAAACCAAAACCCAAGAAGCATTTAAACTATTTATCTCTGAAGTTCAACATTTATAGATATTTTTACCTGGATTTATTTGACTGGGCAGCAAGCTTAAACATGACATATAGTTCAATGTTACCATTCTTTAGTCATTACCTCTGGATTTCCATATGTACACATTGTCACCAGTTCAAAAAAAATTAAGATTACATATCCTGCACTTCACAAACAAGATTGCAAATGAAAATTATGACCTGGCAGTGATGCAGCAATACTAAAATCACTGATTCGAAGGAATTCCTACTTGCGAGTATAATGGAACTATTTCATATCTGTACCTCTATGAGCAAATAACTTTGCCTAGCTTTATATTTAGCAATACAACTT